>BGPT01002653.1:27677-37853 GCA_003297045.1 Symbiodinium sp. clade C Y103
GCATCCTCCATACCTTAGTTCAACAGGTTGACAAGTGTTCCAAAAACATTCCAAGAACTTCCAAGAGACCACAAAACATTCCAAGAAGTTCCAAGTGTCCACAAAAACGTTCAACAAGATTTCAAAAGAGTTGCAACTGAACATCACTGAAATGAAATTATTTGTCATGCCACAAGTTGCAAAACCCTTGAATTGAAATGACATCAAATGAAATGAACATCACAAGACATCAACTGTTGAAATCTGAAATCAATTGCAAATGACATGAACTGCAACAACATCACACGGCTTCTGCAGCTCCTTGCAATTGACAGCTTCTGTTGAATGCAGTGGACGACAGCTTCAGTTGAATGCAGTGGACGACAGCTTCTGCAAAAACATCACATGCACAAACTTGGAAATCACAGGCAACTGTTGAGATTTGAATCTTGTCTCAAGTGTTTCAAATGTTTCAAATGACATCCAAGATCAAAATCACATGCGAAACTGTTCAAGCAACATCCAAAAACAACTGAATGCAAAACGCTGAGTGCAGTGCAGAGAATTTCTTCCTGCCAAGATCGATAGCCTCTTCACACTGAGNAACTGAATGCAAAACGCTGAGTGCAGTGCAGAGAATTTCTTCCTGCCAAGATCGATAGCCTCTTCACACTGAGCTAGCTGAACTCACAGAACTGGAAAAAAACCTATTCTCTCAATGGGTAGAAAATGGGTAAAAAATGGGTTTTCCAAAAGTACTTCAAAATAAACATTGGTAAAACATGGGTTTTCAGAAAGTACCTAGAAATAAAATGGGTAGAAAATGGGTTTTCCAAACGGAAGCGGTGATGGAGCAGCATGATGTAGCGACTTTATGGCTTGCAGTTCTGGGATTGAGCGATGGAGCGGCCCCTGAAGCTTCNGCAGCATGATGTAGCGACTTTATGGCTTGCAGTTCTGGGATTGAGCGATGGAGCGGCCCCTGAAGCTTCAGGCATGGCAGCTTCACTTTACCTTCGTGATCCATGTGCTACCATGATGAAGTGCCTGCAGTGTGCTTGCGCGTCTTGTAGTGCGTGTGATGAGTGGAGTCAATCTGGTTTTGTTTTGATTTTCCTTGTTTGATGTTCCTTTGGAATTCCTTGATTTTTGCTTTTTTCTCCTTTTTTTTGTGCATTTCAAAAGCCTGGACCCAATTTTTTTTGCTTTTCCCAATCCCATTTTTTACCCATTTTTCCGTTTTTATTAAAACATACTTTTACAGAAGTTGCCTTGGTGTCAGGATCATAAGTTTTGAACAAGGAGCGTTTGGTCATCAAAAACCAAAACCCACAACTACTGCGATCATCAACCCATGAGACGCGATTGCCCTGTCTGTGTAGAGGCGGCTGGTCAATCAAGATATCACCGGCGAGTTCAGCATCCAAGTGCACACTGCCTGTCATTTGACTTGTCTGGCAGACTCAAGCGAGGCCGAGACCAATTTGGTCGGACAAGCACTTACTTAATGGTGGGATGTTACACTTTTCCCAGAACGTTGAATGATGAGCCATTGTGTGGCCCCGGAAAGAAACCAATCCCTGAGGATGCTCCGCTACCATCTTTAGACGAGGCGGTGGAGGAAGATGGACTATGTGCAGATCTTGAAGATGTTGAACTTCCATGCTTTGAAGCTGATGTGGAAGACTCTGAATTGGAGGAGGATGAGAAGGCAGTCAATCGGGCAAAAGCGGCCTACGATAGCTGGATGAAGCTTGTGGAGGAATGCAAAAACGTCAAGGTGAAGACGCTCACCTTTGTTGAGGTCATCCAGTCGCGGGCCAAGGCTGATGTGTTGGAAGGAATCTCGAAGGTTTACAGCCGTGTTCGATCACTTGGCCTGCCAGTGTTGAGGCTTCATGCAGACAGAGCCAGGGAGTTCACTTCTCAAGCCACCCAACGATGGTGCCATCAAAGGGGCATTGTGGCCACTTGTACCAGTGGTTCGGATTGGAAGCAAAATGGAAGAGCGGAGGGGGAAATCAATTTGGTGAAGCGACATACAAAAATCTTGATGTGCGCCCATGACATGGATAAGACCACTTGGCCCATTGTGCTGCGACATGCGGCTGAGCGGCGTTTGAGATATCAGCTCTCCCATGTGGGTGTGCCTACTCCTGAAATGCTCCCCTTCAACACCAAAGTCTACGTCAAACGCAAATCCTGGAACGAACGATGCACAGCTTGGAGTTGGAGGTGGGAACGCTCTCCGGGACGAATCCAAGGTCCGGACGCCTTGTCCAGTTTTACCTCAGGTGGGTATTGCCTGCAATTGGAGGATGGGAAATTTCTTGCTTCCACTGATGTCGTTGTGGAGCATGTGGAGCCGGAGGTGGATGTCCCCCAAGATCTGCCTTCCAGCTGCCGACAATCCGCACTTTGAGGAGGTGCCTCGACGTCGAATGCGTGGCAAACAGGCTCAACCGCAACTCGCAAAACTGGAGTTGGGTTCCAATTTGGGGGGAGGAGATGCAGGCATGCCTTGGTGATCAAGTAGAGGTGGCACGACCTTTGAAGTTGCATGCGGAGGTCACAACAGTTTTCAGTGAAGAGTGCATCTTTTTAGATGACATGGACATCGATCAAGCGGCTTGTGTTCCTTCCTTGTCCATGCTTGCCCATCAAAAACTTGATGTAGAACTGCAACTGCGAGCTTTGGATGTGCAACATCAACGGCAAGAGGAGGAGGACAACTTTCTTGTCACAAAGACCATTGCAGTTGACCAGGTTTATCAGGAGTGGGATCAATGGGCACCGGCGATGCTTGCCGAATATGAGTCCATCGTGCATGAGAAGAAGGCTGTGAGGCAAATGCCGCGGACTGTGGCACAACAAACAGCCGCTGAGAAAGGTTTGCAGTATGAAAAGCTGCCAAGCAAGGTTGTCTTCACTCAAAAAATCGGTGGCAAGTACGAGGTGCGGGCTTGTATCTGTGGCAACTTTGAAAAAGAAACCAGTGCATCCACTTATGCAGGGGGTTGCGATGCATCACAGATTCGGTGTGCAGTGAGGCACCCTGCTTTACAAAAGTGGGATGTTTTTTGCACAGACATCAAATGTGCCTTTCTCAATGCTGAGCGTCAGGACCATAGCAAGGTCATCACCATGACAGTTCCGAACATCTATGTCAAACTGGGAGTTGCAAAAGCCAGCGACGTTTGGGTTGTGGATGCTGCGATGTATGGGCTGACTACAAGTCCAAGAGACTGGGCTGAGCATCGGGGTCGAATGATTCCCGACATGGCATGGACTCGTTCTGAAGGATCTTTGACATGGACTGGAATCTGGAAGTTTCAAACCAAGCATTTGTGGCATCTTCGCGAGCAGTGCCTGGAAACGGGGGAGGTCGTCAATTGTGGCTTGATGGCGGTGTACGTTGATGATGTTCTTCTGGCAGCAAAGCAGGAAGTTGCTACAAGCGCTCTCAAAGCGATTGCTGAAGTCTGGGAGTGCGCCAAGCCTGAACAAGCGCTTCTAGATCAGCCAGTTTCTCTTTGTGGCTTTGAAATACAAAAGAATGATGCTGAGCATGGAGGCGGATTTCGCCTTCATCAGGCCAAGTATGAGGCGAGTTGGTGAACAAATGGAACGTGACAGAAACTGCCCATCAGTTGAGCTTCAAACTTCCAACTCCTGAAGAGGAGGCCGAAATGGTGAGGTCTGAAGATGCCGAAGCTGTTCGGTGAACGCAAGCATGTACGGGAGCTCTACTATGGTTGGCGACCAGCATGAAGTCCCCAGAAACTACATTGCTGATTGGCCGGAAGATCATGGAATATTTCCAACGGCCAACACTTGGTTTGATCTATGCAGATCACTGTGGACCACCTCATGGAGCTCGTCAACAGTTGAGCCTTCCAAGATGTGAAAGCACCATTGAAGCTGTCTCAGACATCTCCTATGCATCTACAAAAGGGTACTGATCAGTTCAAGGTCAAGTGTACTACTATGCAGGAGCCCCTGTGATGTGGAACACCAATCGCCAAGCTTTCCCTACTCAATCCACAGCAGAGAGTGAATTTGTTGGTCTTTGTGAAGCTCTGGTTGGGGGGAGGGCTACAACAGTGTTGGTTGCAGCGATCAGGGATGAGGAGGAGGAGGAGGAGGAGGAGATGTTGCGTCGATGTTTTTGGGGCGACAACTCAGCAGCAATCTCTTTGGCCACAGGTGATGGTCAAGGCAGTTGGCGCACGAGACATCTGCGCATCAGGGCTGCTATTCTTCGCTCAGCTCTTCAACGTGGCGAATGGGAGTTGGGGCATTTGAATGGAAAAGAACTTGTGGCAGACTCATTTGCCAAAGTTGTGGATGGAGTGACCTTTTGTTCGTGCTCTACAAGACTTGGGTGTGAAAGCATTGAAATCAACGACCCCGAGAGAAGGTGGAGTGCGAAGTGATTTGATGAATGCAAAGGTAGCAATGCTAGTGGGTTCAACATTGCTGACTGGAGTGAAAGCGTCTAGCGAGAATGAGGCTGACAATGACATGTTCGGGCTCTGGATTTGTGGTCTTATCCTGATGTGCGTGGGAGCAACCAACACCGGCAGCAAAATGTACCGAAGTGGAGTCTGGCTGTATAGAAGATTGTGTGGGGCATCGGGCGACCAAAAGAATCAAGAAGCCAAAGGACAAGAAACAAGCACCTCAACTTCGGATGCTTCATGTGAGCAGCAGTGAGGACGAGAGCGATCAACAAAGACCTTTGCAGGCAAGTGATAGAAGAGTGCAACAAGCTCAAGAAGTGGAGATTCATAAGCTTCAAATGATGGTGACCCAAAGCAGGGCAGTGGTTGAACACCCCTACAACAAGATGCATGGTCGAGGTCCTGACATGTGGCAAAGTGACGATGATGATCGTCCAGCTTGCGCAGTGCGAATCCACACCAGTGACCAGCTGCCGAGACGACGCCAGAAGAAGAATCCAGACAGGCATCAAAGAGAAGAACGAGATGGAACAGTAGAAGAAGCAGCGATTGATAGAGCTTGGCAAGAGATGATGCGAACCACGACAAATGTGCATGGTGTTTCTTCATCAATGTCGACGTTGCGACAGTCGGGCTCATCAAGCGCTGCAGCGGATGCTACATCATCTGGAATAAGGCGACCATCGGGCTCTCAGAACGTTGCGCCTGGCGTGGCACCAAATTGTATGACATCACGATCGGGCTTGCAGCCGGGAACCGCTGGCGCTTCATCACAACGTATGACGTCACGATCGGGCTCCGAGAGCATTGCAGCTGGAGTCTCGCCACATGGTATGACATCACCATCGGGCTTGCACATCACGAGAGGTAGCTCCAGTGGGGCTACCTTGAGTTTTACTTTACGAAGTAAAGGGGAGGGTGCAGCCCGATTATTCAGGAGGTTGCTGTTCATTTCAGGACCCCCCCNGTGCATTCGGCATGGAAAAACTACTTCTTGCAACGTGGTGAAAACTGCGTAAATACCACTGTTTTTGCTAGGTGTTGTCCACAAAACACTGTAAATACCGTGGTTTTTGCTACCAGNAAACTACTTCTTGCAACGTGGTGAAAACTGCGTAAATACCACTGTTTTTGCTAGGTGTTGTCCACAAAACACTGTAAATACCGTGGTTTTTGCTACCAGAGGCAAAAAACACCGTAAATACCATGGTTTTTGGCTTGTGAGACGCCAAACACATCGGTATTTACGGTGTTTTTAGTTCCGAATGCCTTCAAAAAATTGCAAAACACCACCAAGGTGACGGTTTTTGGGGCCCTGCGCGCATCACCGCCGTCATCAACAACAGTAGCCACAGCAAGTATTTGAGACTCTTTCTTTCCCTGTTGTTTTTTGAGATGTTGGTGCGGTGACGCATTTTAGACAGACAATTATAATTTTACAAACAAACGACGTTACGCAGAAACTTTTACACAAAGCAGTTTTTAGACACAGATACTTTTACACAGCGAGGTGTGCACAGAGAAGCTTTTACACACACAGAGGCGCCAGTACAGACAGAGGCTTTCACACAAAGATTTTTATTACACGGAGACGCTTCTGCCCACGGATGNCACACACAGAGGCGCCAGTACAGACAGAGGCTTTCACACAAAGATTTTTATTACACGGAGACGCTTCTGCCCACGGATGCTTTACAAAAGGATGTCTTTGCACAGCGCAGCCTTTGCGCACAGACGCCTCTACACACAGATGCTTTTACACACAGATACTTCTACACACANGATGTCTTTGCACAGCGCAGCCTTTGCGCACAGACGCCTCTACACACAGATGCTTTTACACACAGATACTTCTACACACAGCAGCTTTTACACAGAGAAACCTTTACACAGACCAGCTTTTGCACAAAGGCAGTTTTACACAGAAACACTTTGAGACAGAGAAATTTGTACACACAAACTGCACCAAGAAACTTTTACACGCTGAAACTCTCGCGGGGAGAAACTTTACCCAGAGCAGTTTTTACACGCAATGAAGCCTTTACGCATAGAACTTTAACACACAGAAGCTTTTGCACACAGCACGCTTTTTTACACAGCCAGCTTTTACACAGAGAGGTTTTTACACGCCGTCGCTTTTACGCACAGATTTNGAAGCTTTTGCACACAGCACGCTTTTTTACACAGCCAGCTTTTACACAGAGAGGTTTTTACACGCCGTCGCTTTTACGCACAGATTTTTTTTACGCAAAAAGGCCTTTGCAGCGAGCATCGTCTACGCACAGGCGCCTTTATTTACAGGCGCGTTTACACACAGGCGTTTTATACAGAGAGGCTTTTGCGCAGACAGGCTCTTACACACAGACGCTGCACCGAGACTTTTTCGCACAGAAGCTTTTACGCACGCGCCCAAAACCACTGTGTACACAGCATCTTGAAAACACGTGGATTTTTTTTACACCGGAGAGCTTTTTGCACCGAAACCTTTTTACACGCGGCTTCTTTTGCACTCAGATGCTTTTAGGCAGAGAAAGTGTTGCATTTACACAGGCCAGCTTTTGCAAACCGAAATTTTATGAAATTTTTACACAAAGAGGCTTTTGTACCAAGACATTTTTGCACGAAGACGCCTTTCTGCACCTGCAATGCTGTTTTTTTGGGGTTTTCTCACCAATATTTTTTCTTTTGGCCGCCCTCCATTTTTTATCCCCCTTCTTGATTACCTACCTTTCGTGTTCCCCTTCTCAAGTTAAGGCTGCTGGGCCTTCACCCAAAAGAATGTCATCACCATCGGGCTCTCATGTTGCAGCTGCTGCGAGCGCTTCATCTTGCATTGCTGCTTCTGTGAGTGAGGGGGCCCAATCTGTACATCACAATCCATGGAATCAGTTTCAACATGAATTTTCCAATAGACATTGGGGTACAGAAAAGATGATTGCCGAGTATTGGAAATACAAGGCCACCGGCAAAAAGCCGGCATGACAGGGCACAAATCGAGAAGTGTAACGTAACGCCTTGAACCCTTTATCCAAATTTTTCCCCAGGAAAAGGGGGGGAGTGCACTGGCCAAATCATGGCTAAGATCAAGTGTAGTATCTGTGAATCAGATCCAAACTTCTGAAGGCGTTTTGTGACCAAAAGCGAGTGTGCCCTCGATCCTTTCGAGGGGGTAAACGATTCTTGGATTCGTTCTGGTACATGCTGCATGTATGTTTCCGCACGCATGGAACCACCCAACCCATTGGCTTGCCTTTTTTGCAGTTTGGGATTGCAAATTTTTGGAACGCCGAAACAACGTTTGATGAAATCAGCAGCTTGGAACTACCCACGCGTTTTTTCATAGATGGTAGGTTCTTTTTTATATCATCTCAGCATCGGTTTGTCGTTTCGAAATGAGCGCAGTCGCTGATGTTGTTTTGTTTTAGGAACCCTATTTTTGGTTGGGTTGTCATCCCTTGTATTTCCGTATTTTTTCAAAGTAATCTTTTCCAGTACAATAACCAAATTGAACTTGAACATGTGGACAGGCCAAAATCAGAGACATGTTGACCGCGTGCTCGAACTGTGTTTCTTATTGGCGGACAGAGCAAAACAAAGACAACGACAACATGTTCAACTGTTTCTTCACGTTCAAATTTTTGTGTACCAAAGCCGGTGATGAGGGTCCAAACTATTGGTGATACAATGATACATATCCCGGCAAATTTACTTTTATTGTTCAACAGCATCAATTTCAACAAAATGTCCGCGAGTTGACTCGTCGACGATTAAAAACGTCGGCCATCGGATTGCAACCTTGGATTTATTGGCATGATTTTTTGACATGTTCAGTCTTATATAAATTGATAAAACAAGTCCGTGATTGCAACGATCATGTCATTATGATCATCATCACGATCATGTTAATCCTGATCATCATGATGATCGTATGATATATCATCATACATCATTTTACATCATACGTCATTATATTTCATTATATTTCATCATATTGAATCATGTTTTTCTGATACTACATCATTGTTTCATCATGGTTCATCATATTCTACATTTTTTCGTTTTCTTCCATCATCATAAGCATGATATCATTCACCATGAACAACATCAACAGTGCCATGTTACCGTGCCGTCGTATGGCCCAAATATTTTCAGCATTTTCAACCAATCCGGTGATTGGTTTGCTATTCCAATTTCGAACCATGCAGGGATAATTTCATCAATCAATTGTGGGAATAGATTACCCATTTCATCAATCCCATCAATTCCCGATCCTTTTACATATTCGAAAATAGGCATTTTGCAACCATAAAACATCATAAATTGCCCTAAGTTGCAGGTTTTATGATTGGAACCATCTTCTCGATTTGGATCGTTAAAATTGCCACCAGACACCGATCCGTGGCCACGCAAGGCGCCGAGGCGTGGGGGTTAATATGGTTTATCAAGATTATCATATTTGTTTTGGTGATGTACTTGTTCATTCCTGTTTTGTGTTTTCTGATTGATCCGTCATTTTGGTCTCAAGCTGAACACGTGCATCAAGCTTGGCATGAAAAATCGGAAGCATTGCTAGCCCGTTGTGGTGGCCAGTCGAAGCCTAATGTCAGTATCATGCAGTTTGTTCCCCTTTCTTGATGCATGCCATGAGCTTTTGAACATCCTCTCCCATTCTCTTTTGAGTCTGATCACAGTGGACTACCAATGACAATTGTTTTAGTCGCTGCAGACCTCATGCGACGCCATGGATTCGCCCCCATCACAGCCATCCTTTGTAGTGAAACGTTGGCGCAAGCCTTTATTGCCAACCAGTGTAGTGCAAAGACCTCAGATGCCTACACCAGTGTTTCACAGAACACCTTCTCTGCATAGATTGGATGAGTTTCAAGGTTTTGGTGCAGTCAGACCATGCAACTCTCAACCCATAGCCATGCCATATGCAAAGCCGTTGCCAGTACCCAGCAGACCTGCTCCTGACTTTAGTCACTGCAGACCGCTTCCAGCTCCGAAATTTTGTCCGACAAAAAGGCAGCAACCACGTCCGAGCCTCTGTCAAAGCCAGCTAGGCCAGCAACCCCATGTTTTTCCAATCATGCAGAGTGGTAGTTCACATCCTTCACGTGATGCCAGTGTCAACTTTTTTTCCGCAAATTCTGCCCACGTTTCACCACCAGATGCAGTCCATTCATTTGTCACGCAGAAAGCCATTCATGCAGAACAACGTAAACTTGCTCATACCATGTGGCATGATTTATGCACAATGGTACATTCAGTGAGTCCCGTGTTGNCAAGCGCTTGATGCATCACAATACTCCCACTCCATGAAGCTGCGGATAATTTCGAGATACGCTGAATCAACTCTTTTGAAATATATTCCTCAAGTTCTCAGCTTCTGCCAGTGCATGACTGAGTTGGACATCACATGGGACTCTTTATCAGTTGCAAACATGCTCGATATTCTGATGGCTTTTCGCTCTTCCAATGAAGAGGACGATGTGGACTCTTTCTCATCAATGGCAGTGATGAAAGCTTTGCGTTGGATATGCAATCTTTTGCAGTTGCCGTTTCCCAACCTTTATGTTCCTCCTTTGTCATCCTTGATGGACCAACAACACGAAAGAAAAGAATCTTTACCTCTTCCGCTGATAGTTTTGCAATATTTTGAGCGCTGTATCCTTTTGGAACAGGGATCAGTACAACACAGACTTTTGCAAGGTGCTGCACTGATTTGTGCTTG
>BGPT01002653.1:42969-77081 GCA_003297045.1 Symbiodinium sp. clade C Y103
TTTCATCATTTCTTGCAGTTTCAGGCAATAAAACAGGGAGAGTGCATCTGTTTGCATCAGCTGGCTTGGCAGTAGCAGTGTTCAGCAGAAACGCAGAACATGGCAATTCTGTGGGCCCCATTCACAGAAACACCCAGATGTTGGCGAACCAGTTGCTATGGTTTCAACACCTCCAAAACAACCCTTAAGGAGTGATGTTGGACAAGTTTCTGCGTGGGACATGTTGTTTGCATCCAGAGTTTGTCCCAGTTTCCCACATTGAATTGCCAGTGGCAAAACGTTGGCCAAACAAGAGACCGCATCCAACAACAGCATGTCAGTCAGGTGGTTGCCAAGGGAGACCATAGTGTACTTTTTGAACGGGATGCCTGTTTCTCTGTAACGACGGCATTGCGTAGATCCATATCATGTTTACCCACTGGCGCCCGACGTTTGATCCTGTTGACAGGCCAATGCTTGTTCAGGCAGGTTCCTATTCTTGGGTCGCCGGTCGGTTCAAGAACGTTGTGTTTGAATTTGAGTCCGTCTGTATTGATAAACAACAACGGTGTGCAAAAGATAGAAACATGCATGGTTCGGGCCATGATGGATGAATTTTTGATTTGCCAAAACATGTCGAAGGACGTATGTCTAGCCTGACCCAAATTAGACCACACATATTGCGTGCAGTGACCAAAAGGAGATATTGGACATTGTTCATTGAAAATGTGAGGTCACTACATTGCAACTCATTGCCCATAGTGTTTGTTGTTTTGGCCTCGGAGTGGATCATGCTGATAAGAATGCCGCACCTACGTGTATTGACTTGAAGATGCTCCACATTTGAAGTGTCCAGGGCCAAAACAAATGATGAGTGTTGCATGTTTGCTGAAAAATTGGAGCATGTTACCATATGCATAACTTGGGCATTCAACCGTGGTAAGTTGGCTTTTGTTGGTGGGAATCCCGAAAACTCCTGATGAAAACTGTAGGGTAATTACCAACCAAAACCACCAATTGGCCAACCTTGGGTGAACTCAGAAGCTTCACTGACGCCGTGCACCAGGTCACGACGCGAATTTACGTCGCGCACAAGGTGTGCGATGTACGCAAACGGTGATTCCCTTGAAATGACAGCAGTGGAATCAAGTCGAATCAAGATGGGATCAAAATGGGATCAGCAAACTTTTTTGTGTTCAAAAATAAACCAACAGAGATGCAAATGCGTGTTGCAACTGAAAGCGGCAGAAGTCATGTAAGGGCAACTTTTCAACTCAAGAGTCCAGGTAGATTATTTTTTGCTTGTCATGCTGGGAGCCTGAACATCCAGGAATCTCCTCCAATTTCGCATTCGTTTTCCTCACATCATATCGCTCATGCCTTGTCCGTGGATCACCACCGGGTCAGGCTCGCAACGAGGTGTTCCTGCAAGGACCCATCCATGCCGGGTGACATGGTGCTGAAAGATTCCAATGACAGGGTCCATTCTTCATATTTGTTGTTGTTCCAGTACGCTTCCAGGGGCTTCCTCTTTAAGTGGTTGTCTGTACTCTGCGTATTTCAAGTGGCCGTGGGGCTGAGTGCGGATCATGAATTTTGCGATCATGCCCAGTTCAAATACAACTGCTTGGACCATCATCCACTTATATTCACCCCCAAAAAGATAGATAGATAAATTCCTCTAAAGTAGTCGCAAATCACGTTTGGATCTTTTTTGGGGTGCAAAGTCCTTGCCATCTCAGTTTGACGTTCAGATGCGGAGTCGCAGGACCTTTCTTCCAGAGTGTCGTGACTAGGTGCTTGTGGCCTTGAGATGATTGAGATGATTTGGAACCCCCGAAGGACGCAACGACAAACGTAGGGATTTGTGACAAACAAACGTGGCCTCACAGGGTCAGCATTGCATGCCCAAGGTTCTTGAGACCTTCAAGGATGAATGTTTTGAACGATTCCTGCATGGGATCTGATACCGTGGTTGTCACACCTTGCTGATTAGTCATATGCGGGATGAACCCGGCTTGGGGGGTATGGGCTTCTGCTCCACAGGCGTTGGTAAGGGTCAAGATTCTGTACCCCAAGTGACGTACCTTACACCAAAAAACATTAGCAAATTTATGGGTTTGGGGGTCTTTATTTTGGCCTGTGGATTTTGGTAGGAAGTTGGAAACATCCCCAGCAGTAAGTCTATACATGGTCCAGCGTTCCAACCCCCCTCCCCCCCCGGCCATGGTAATGGGTCAGTATACAGATCCCCCCCCTTTCTGTGGTGTGGTGGGGGTGGGGGGGGTGGGGTGGGGGGGGTATGGGTCAGTGTATATATCCCCCCTCCCCCTTGTGGTGTGGTGGTGGGGGGGGTGGTGGGGGGGTATGTTGTTTCTATGATATATATCATATATGTACGCTATATATATATATATACATATGTGTATATATATATGTATATATATATATATGCTACGTATGATATACATGCTATATATATATAGTATATATGATTTGTATGATATAATATATATATATATAGTATATAGGTAGTAAATAAGAACTAGATACGTAGCATGTATGTGGTTATAGGTAGTACGTAGGTACTTTGAAGGAGTATGTGTACTACGTAGATGGTCTAAAAGGTCTAAAAGGTAGCATATACCTAGTAAAGAAGAGGCTGGAAGTCAGAAATGCTGCAAATAGCTTGCAAATACGAGGCTTGACCTCAGAAANTCAGAAATGCTGCAAATAGCTTGCAAATAGAAGGGCCGGGGGTGCTACCTGGGGACCCATACCATGGGGGGGGGTAGGAACACGGAACACGAGACCATATATAGGTGCAAACAGGTAGAAGTCAACCAAATGGCAAAACAGGGGTCCAAGTGACCAACTATTTCATGGTCGGCTGAATCAACACGCGGCGGTTTAGATCATCCACCTGGGTGGTAAGATTGTAACAACATGGAACAACCCCAGCGAGGCAATAAAAATCTTTATTTGAACTATTTGTCTTTCCCCAAACAGGCTTTGTCTGTGTATTTGATATTTTCCCGAACCAAAGTGCAAAAGAATGCAGTGCAAATGACGGCTGAAATCTCTTGAGCTGCAAGAAATGCTTTCCAGAAGTGTTTTGGGTCAACTGCGACGTAGGATAGTCCTGTATCTCCTGCTGGGCTGAGCAAGATATCACTTCCACAGTGACCGATCCAATCTCTTTCATTTCCAAACATGACGAATACCATGTTGGACTTCCGGCTTCCTCAGCAGTACCTGAGAATCTCAGTACCCCAGCTGAAGTGCCAGTCGTGCAACTCCCACCTTCAACAGATGGCCAAAGTGACCCAAACTGGTCCTCAATCCCACGGCCAGCTCGCCGACGACTGCGGTGATGCCAAAGGGGTTGGAAGCCTCAGTGAATGAGCTGGAGATAGTCGGAGCTTGAGGAAGTTTAACCTGTGGTGACCCAAACTGGCGAAAATCCCATCTTGAAAAGAAAACCAAATCAAGGATTTAAAGTTCCCACATGGCCGGATTATAAATAGGTAACCCCAAAGTACGCAAGTGGTGGTTCTGGACCAGAGGTCGCCTGCGGCACCAAAAGAGGCAGGGGCCCTCGGGTGCGGGGTTGGTTTGCTGCCTTCGCATTGTTTTTTTAAAAAGATGCCTCAGCAGCACTTCGTGCACAAGGCGAAGCAAGCTGAAGAGAAATGTCACCCCCATATTACTGAGTTCCAGCTCGTTATTACTTTTATTCTCATTATTATCATCAGCATGATTATTATCATTTCCATTATGATCATTGAGATCATTCTGATCATTATTATTGTTGGTACTATTATTAAAGCCCTAGAAACAAAGATATCAACCCAGATTGAATCCGTCCTTGGTGCCATGAGTTTCGTTCGCTTCGACTCAGCGATGCATTTTTGGTCCAATGGAGTGAAGCAATGTGGACAATTTGCAGATGAATTTGCAATTCTTTCACATCCATTTTCTCATTCTGTTGACCCAGGTTCCAAGATGCCCCCGCAGAAGTTCAGCCCTAAGATGTGAGCCCCCGCCATTGCGGGGAAAGCAGGTTAAGAGCGGGTTGCAAGAGTAATAGCCAGAGATATAGCCAGAACTATAGCAAAATGCATCATGTATTTGTTCATGATACCACATTATCTCTATCAAAAGGGGGGTCGTTCAAACGGTGCAAACCATGCAGAGATTGAGGCCAGTGAGTCTGCCAAGGACGAGGCGCTATGTGGTGACCTGTCCGAGAGTTTTTTTTAGGAGATGTCATAGATTTCAGTGTTTGGTGGCGTACTCATGGAAGTTTGGAAAATCAAATTCAAATCTACGACATTTTAAAATTTGCGTGATTTTGACTGTCTTTGTGGGATTTTTGCAAGAAATCCTCGACGTTTTTGGGCCTTCTGTGGGTCCAGATTGCCCCTTTCCAGTAGATTCAGTAGCTTCAGGGTTTGTGTCTATCCATCGTTTGCGCCCAAAACAGGCCCTCTGGTAAACTAACAAAACTATGGAAAATCACAATTTTTAATGGGAAAATCCACTATAAATGGCAATTTCCCATAGCTATGTTAGTTTACCAGAGGGTAGTCAACTCCGAAGTTCATCGATTTCAGGATTTGGAGGGTCCAGGTGCAGATTGACCCCGTGGTATCCGTGGCCATTGGCACAACATGCTGAGGTGCCTCAGGTGAAAGCAGCGCCGCCGGCTGACCCCGTGCGCACTCTGGAAGTGGGGGGTTTCAAACTGATTTGATCATCACCAGCTGCCCGCCAGGAAATCTTGCTGATCCCGTCGACATGTTCCAAACACCAAATTGGTTCATCCGGGGATGCTGATCCTCCTGATTTGTGTTCACACGGATCACATTGAAGCCTTTGCTCCGCTGAAGCTGCTGTAAACTCCGAAGGTCCGAGGCCTTTCTTCAATCTCAACCGCGTCTCCGGAGATTGGGCATTGGGGAAGATGGTTGGTTGGAGGGATTCACCTTAAACAAATTAGCTACGAAGGTAGAACGCCAACAAATTGGCATGACACCACACCATTAGAAAATCTGCATCAGACATTCGGTTATGGTACCACATTATCTCTATCAAATGGGCATCCTTCAAGTGGTGCAGCGCGCGAAAACTTCCAAGTGGTGAGATCTGGAGTGGTGGAAACTCTTATTGCTGGCTGGTGACCGTGCAAGAGTTTGTAGCAGATTTACATTTTGATTTGACGGCAAAATAGCCCCGCTCCAGCTTCCCCAAGAGGCGACAAGGTATGATGTTCTTCCATAAACAGTTTGCTAGAGCATTACAGTATTAGAGGCCTGACATGGCAATGGATTTTTCTATCGAGAGTGATTGGATGGGTGTTGGTGAAGATCCAGTGTGAACGGATGATGACTCTGTGTCGAAGGCTAGTGTACGATGGAGGGCAGCCCGTGAGATAAGGAAGGTATCAATAAGATGACGACGCAAAATGCAATGATTCACTGGCCCCCAGCTTGAAAAAGAAATGATAGCCGCAAGTGTCAGGAGTCTGAGCCCTGCAGACCTGAGGTGGCGTGGGCCGGGCTTGAATCATCTGCTAAACTTCTAAACGACCCTGTACCAAGATATTGGATGCTTTGAGATTCATTTTTTTGTGACAATTCCTGCAAAAATGAAGAAACCGCGCTGGAACAAAGGGTTTGAAGCGGCGTCCAGAAATTGGACACAAAGTCTTCGAAGCATTCCAAATTCCAAATCTCTTTTATACATTTTGGGCTCCTTTGCCGTACAGTTCTGGCTCCCAGAAATGCATTCACGGTGCATTGAGTTTTGTTCGCTTCTCTTTCTCTCGACCAGGCAACTTGGATGGGCTGGCTCGCCTCGTGGCATGTGACTCAGCGATGCATTTTTGGTCCAATGGAGTGAAGCAATGTGGACAATTTGCAAATGAATTTGTAATTCTTTCACATCCATTTTCTCATTCTGTTGACCCAGGTTCCAAGATGCCCCTGCAGAAGTTCAGTTCCAGGTGCAGATTGAATCCGTCCCGGGTGCCATGAGTTTCGTTCACTTCTGCTTTCATTTGACCTTCCAGACACAATGATACCTTGCTAGACCGCAGGGTATATTTGAATTTGTCGTAACATTTCGTCCGCACGCCAGGCGACCGTCAATGCTGAGACTGAATCTGGGGAGGCAACGACTGCTTCCCAAGTTTTTCCAAACACCAGCCCCCAACTTTTGACCGATCTGCCGGACAGGCCGAACGGCTGGCGTGCGGCCTGCCGGCCTACATCAACCGACCACTGAAACCTAAAATCACAGGGGTTTGGGTTAGCCAATTGAAATTGGTATATGTATATATGGTCCAGCGTTCCAACCCCCTTCCCCCCCGGCCATGGTAATGGGTCAGTGTACACCTGTGGTGTGGTGTTGGGGTGGGGGGGGGAGGGGTGTATGGGTCAGTGTACATATCCCCCCTCCCTCCCCTGTGGTGTGGTGGTGGGGGTGGTGGGGGGCATGCTGTTTCGATGATATACATATATATATATATATCATACATGTACGCTATATATATATGATTTACATGCTATATATATATATATATATATTTGCTGCGTTTGATTTACATGCTATATATAGTATATATGATATGTATGATATATGTATATATATATATATATACATATATATATATATAGATATGGTATGTACGATACGTACATACATACATACATACATATATATATATATATAGATAGATAGATAGATAGATAGATAGATAGATAGATAAGATAGATATAGATAGATAGATAGATATATATATATATATGCATATACAGGCTTGTAGGGGTGGGGAGGGTTGATGGTATGTATGGAGTGTAGAGACCGTGTTTAGGTAGTATAGGGGTACTTCATAGGTATGATATAGAAGCATGCGCGGTAAATCAATAGTATGCAGGAAACCTACGTTAAACACTTGTAGTGTTGTGGGAGTATATAGGTAGTAACTAAGAAGTAGATACGTAGCATACATGTTGTTATAGGTAGTACGTAGATACTTTGAGGGAGTATGTGTACTACGTAGATCGTCTAAAAGGTCTAAAAGGCAGCATATACCTAATAAAGAAGAGGCTGGAAGTCAGAAATACCGCAAATAGCTTGCAAATACGAGGCTGGACCTCAGAAATGCTGCAAATAGCTTGCAAATACGAGGCTGGAAGTCAGAAATGCTGCAAATAGCTTGCTAATACGAGGCTTGACCTCAGAAATGCTGCAAATAGCTTGCAAATAGAAGGGCCGGGGGTGCTACCTGGGGACCCATACCATGGGGGGGTAGGAACACGGAACACGAGACCATCTATATATATATGATATTATAAAGTATTTCATAAAAATGTAAATAGTTGTCCTTATAATAGACATTGAATCACAATATCATGTCAGATCAATCGACATACACATGTGTATTTGTATATCTACATATCTATGTAAAAGCCTATATTTCATTATATCTAGTCAAATCTACTTAGATCTAGTTATATATAGTTACTGTATATGAGAGTATATCTAGTTTTACGTAGTTTTATCTAGTTACATCTAACTATATATAGTTATCTCTAGTTTTATCTGATTCTATCTAATTATATCTGAACAGTTCTATTTTATTTTATCGAATTCTATCAAGTCAAATCCAATTCTATCAAAATCTATCTAATCATATCCAAGTCTATTTAAATGTATCTAGCTATATTTATCTTTCCACCTACATACATGTGTATATACATATATTATATATATATATATATTTCTCTCTCTCTCTCTCTCTCGCTCTGCATATGTATATATATATATATAAATCATGAAACGTAAACATTGCCGGGTCGGTTCGGTTCCTTCCCTGAGGTGGATGAGCCTTGGAGACCCCGCGCACCGGTGCTGCGCCCGAAGCCGAAGCACGCCGCACCCGGCGCCTTCGAAGTTCCCCCAGAGTTCCTGACGTATCCCGCGCGGTTGGAACTCGTGGTTGGCATCGTCCAGGATGGGCTGAACAGGTGGGACTATGGGAGCTGAAAAAGGCGATATAAAACCACCATTTTCTGGATATCCTGGGGAAATTTTGAGAAACCTGGAAATGTACTGGGATAGAATATAACTGAGAGAGTAGCTGAGTAGAGTGTTTTCGTTGTGTGAAAATGGGGGATTTACCTCCTCGTTTTAATGGGGAACATGATGATCAACCACTGGGATTTCGGGGGGTACCGTGTTTTCAGACAAACCTATGTTGGAATTTAAGCTAAAATCAACTCAGTGCAATTTGAATAAATGGATATTTGGATAGTTCAAACCAGTGATGCAGTGCAAATCTTTGTATTTGAACCACCTATTGGAAATTGATGTGGGTTTGTCCAGAAAAGGGATTTCCACAGAAGGTATGGCTAATTTCAAGCCATGTGAGAATGATTTCATGACGGTTTCTTGTCCAGAAATGGAAGATTTACCCCAAGTTATGGGGAAACTGATGTTGCCACATGGGATGGAATGGGCACTTCTGGCACCTTATTTTTGGATAAGCCCGAATGGTCTGGAGGCGCTACAAGAAAAACAACTGGATCATTCCGGGTCTAATGTGGCCATGAAACCTCAAAAAACCGGGATTTTTTGTATAAGGGGAGGAGCATCCAATTTTTTACACATCCAGGTGGCTGAACAACATCTCCAACGAGATCAGTCATGAAGGCCGGGACTTTGGCCCACTCTACATCGATCCACTTGACCTTCAGATCCTGAGAGACCGACGGACATCGTGTGCGTGAAGCACAAACTGAAAAAGGTATCCAGGAAGGGTCGTTGAGCCCACAACATGTGTGGCTTGAGACCGATGAACAGGTTTCCACCAAGGGTCATTGAGCCCACAACATGTGTGGCTTGAGACCGGATGAAAAGGTTTCCACCAAAGGTCATTGAGCCCACAACATGTGTGTGTGGCTTGAGACCGAATGAAAAGGTTTCCACCAAGGGTCATTGAGCCCACAACATGTGTGGCTTGAGACCGGACTGTTTTGAACATCGCTTGAAAAGTGTCTAAGAACGGACTGGTTTTTATGGGCTGCAGTGCAAGGTGAAAACGTTCAAAGGTGGCAGTTTTTTTGTCATTGTGTTTCGCAAGAACTGGTGAAACACTGAAGTGCTCAATCAGTTGGGATGACAAGTTGCCATTTTGCATGGCCCGAAAATCGAAGCTGTCGACTGTTAGCCTGAATGTAGTCTCAGCAGAATTCAGTGCAGATCAGCAGAACATTTGGCACATCTTGGTGATTTAAAACTCAAGTGGATCTACTCTGACTTCCCCCTTCACTTCGTGCTGTCACTTTGTGCCTTCGCTTTGTGCCTTTGCTTTCCTGAAAGATGATGGACCCCAGGCGCCTCTCTCGAGAGCGATTGTTGAGGTGTTCGAAACAGCCTCGGTAAAGTGTGCAGGTTTCGATAACCAAGACATTTTGTGGCTGGAACCTTTTTAGTTGGATGATGTTTGGAAAAAAGGCCTTGTCAGCCTTGTTGGTAGGGAAGGTTTGAAAGTTGAGAGTAACGGAGTGCACGATCTGTGACAGATGCGCCGTTCTCATGGCAGGCGCTAGCCTCAGCCTGAAATTGGAACTGGATCCAGGGAGCTCTATCCATTGCGGAAGGGTAGCTCAACATGCTACAACAGAATAGGAGATGGAGGAGAAGAGTTGCATGAAACAGATAGAAAATCAACACAGACAAATCAGATGGCCAGATTCAGATCAAATATCTTGGATTTTAAGAATATCACTGGGCTCGATAAGAAATTCATAAATTGGAATGAGCGGAATAGACCTAAAAGATTACAGTTTTCACAGTTCTGATTTTTCAAGCCCAATTCTCACCTCAAATTTACTGTAATCAAGCGATTTGATTTCGAACATATAGCAACACTGGTTGGTTGAAAACGTTTCATGGGACAAGGACGACTGATTTGCAGAACCATGTGCAGACGATGCTGATGCATAGCAACGAAGGTCAACGCAACATGGAGGAAAACACCATGCACATTGGGTGTTTTTCGACCCTCTTCTGTACAGTCACATACCAAAGAATATATTGAGGGCCCACGAACTCTATTCATGCTCTTTCGAAAAAAAATGCAGAATTTATTGTTAGTTTATCCTTTGTCTTTATTGGCTATCCTTTGTTTGCAACACACTTGTACTAATATCACTGGTATTGTTCCTTCCGCTTTTCAAAAGTAGCGCATCCGGTTTTCTTTGGTTTGATTTGAAGACAACATGAACTAAAAACAACATTTTGTATTACACCGTATGTTTCAGAGTTGTACTCAAAGAAAGAGGTGGGAGGCGTTTCAGAATTGGGCGGGACAGTGCACTGAAAATGCAAAAAAAACATGGTGAAGTGTTTTTTTGAACATATAGGCAGTATTAATACAAATACTATTATCTCACTGGTTCAAGACATTTCGAACTGACAACTCTTATTGAATTGTATGTGTGTTCTCCCAGAACATTTTCTTCGTTTTGGTCGACATGATTCATGTTCTTGACACAAAATTATTGCTGATGAAGATCTCATGTGGGTTACTACGATTTGGAGAGTTGTTGCTCACCTTTTTCATTGCAGGCAACGGGCTTGGAGGTCGTGACCTTGTTGGGGAATCGACCTCGAGAAGTTGGGGGTCCCGGAGACCGTGCAAGGATAAAAGTGGGCATGAAAATACCGTTTTTTGATCACCCAACTGCAGATGGCCTTCATCACACTGGTCTTGTGAGTGCCTTCAGTCTTTAGCAGGTTTTTCTGAAACTTGCATTTGCGGCTGTAATGGAATTTCAGTTGTTGTTTTTGGTCTTTGTTGTATCTTATTGTTCCCTGCATGACAATTTTCTGTTGCCGATGGACAGATCCATGTTGGTTGTCATCTCCAGTGTTGTGCACATTGGGGGCATGTTTATTCTGGTCGCTTCGCGACGAAAACCGCCCGCATCGGGGTGTTAGATGAATAGCAGCCGAAAATCCGCCCGCACTGAAGGTGCCGAGGTGTTTTTTGTTGGCACGCGTTATCCGTAAGCAATTGCAATAGCTATTAAGCTTTAGGTTGGGGGGGGGCCCTTTATTGCTCTAGAATCCTGTGTTTTTCCACGTTTTTTCAAGGGACCTACATGGGCCCAACATAGGCTCAAAATTGCCCAGCATGCTTCAACATAGGCCCAACATGGGCCCAAAATGGTCCAACGTGCCTCAACATAGGCCCAACATGGGCCAATATCGTTTGATTCTTGGCTATGCAGTGTATGAAGTACGAACTCCGTTTGCCACCGAGAATCTCATGAGTTTTTGACGCCGAACTCTGCATGTGCTCTCTGGTAGGTGGAGGTTCATCCATTGAGAAATGGTAAGATAGGTTTTGGTCCATACATATCTGGTTGTATAATGGAATTCCTGCAGAAAGATGTGTTCTTTTTCCCAAATACTGCCTTCAGCAGTTGTTTCCAGATGGGGGAGGACCTTGGAATGGCCTTGGAGATGTGATCTTTGTCATATGGCATTTTTTCTTCGCAAACTCTGGAAGGAAGACATGATCTGAACTTGAAGAGCTTGAGCAGGCTTCATCCTCATCCACCCCACTTGGACTTGCCATTTTGGGGAATGGAGCCAAACCCTCATTTGTCAAGATATACAAGCACAGACGCACCCTATATCATCCTAGCCTCAAAAGTCCAATCGTTATCAGACCAACTGAGCAGTGTTCGAAACCCTTGTTGGTAGATGCTTCTAGGAAGTTTTGCTACAACATCTATTGGTGATTGTCACAATCCATTGCAAAAATCCCTTTTAACCGACCAGTATACAGGGACGACGTGGCGGATTTTGAACACTGCTCAACTTATCCTTTGAAGTTTGAAGCCTTTGGTCAACTTGCGCAGTTTGTGAAATTACCAGGCCTGCATCCCTGACGTCGTTGTTCCCGAAAGCTTTGCCTGTGAGTGAAAAAAATCACGTTCATTGCGGTGCTCGGCTTCTGGAATCCAACGGGAAGATACAGGGACATATCCAGTGAAAAGAGATTTGTGGACGCGATGTGTATCAGTGCAAAACAACTATTGACAAATCAAATCACGTTCTGACAGATTATTGACAAGTAGCATGAGAGGGATGAAGAACAGGTACAGCAAGTGGTTGCGGTACAGAATGTAGAGTCGGTCTACACACATACTTCCCCCGCTTCGGTTTTGAACATGGCCTGGTTTCCGATCCCACTAAAGGGCCCTGCCTGCAGCTGTATCGAACATTGCTCACAGCACCTCTAAGAGTGTGCCGGTCGTATACGAACCGGGTTTTGGGAAGCTGTTGGAACCTCAGCAACCCCAGGTCTTTAATCCAGTCCCCTTTCTTGTTGCTGTTGATTGGTTTATCTATACTGGTGAGCCAAAAAAACTTGCATTTTCCATCCCTTCATCTGTTGTAGCCGCTGTAGCCCTCACTAGTGAGACACAGTCGTCCGGAACCTTCTGCTACCCGCTTCGGTGCCACCAGTGCCATCGTACTGAGCCACTCACAGCCATTCCAGTGGCCCTGAGGTCAAGATGGATTGCGATGAGCTGAAAACTCGGATGAGGCACAGCTGGTATCGCCAACCTCTGGAACCCCGGTTTTTCTTTTTCCCTGATGGCTGAAGAGAGCAGCCCTGTACTCATGGCGCTTAGGTTGTTGAAAATGGAAACCAATCCTAGTTGTGTCTCACCCTAGAAACCAAAGACGATCTAAATGCAACGATTGCCACATGCTATTGGCATATCTTGGCAATGTTGGAGGGCGTCCAATGACTTCAGATGTGGACCCAACATGCATGGCACCAAGTCACAACTTGCTTGCTCCATTGACCCCAGGCAGCTCATGCGCGGCAGGCCGGAAATGTGAGTTGGACATGGCTGGGTATGGATGATTGGCTCCAATTGTAAATGATGTTGATGCAAAGTGCAAGTTGCTTGGGCTAGATCAGAGTTGAGAGCCATGAGAGCAGATCTAATGGATGATGGCAAAGACCTGTGGGGTTGGCTGATTATTGTGTAGTCCTGACAAAGACGGGTGCTAGCAAGACGTCTGAGATGATACATGCTACCGCAAACTGTTGCGTTCAAAGAGGCACGAGCTACAAGGATTTAGGGCACAGCACCAGTCTTGCACAATCTTGCAGCAAACAGCCACTTGAGGGACCACAATGAAATAAACATTCATGATATCAAGGGAATGCTTGCATATATCAAAAGTTTTGAAAAAGCAATGCTGATGATAAACGACGTCCTACTTGATTTTTCCATGGCTTTCTGAGAACTCCGAAATGGAAGGTCCAATGCGCTGAGCACTGTGTTTTATTTGCATGTTGAAGCCACTCGGAAGTTCGCTGATCTAAAGATTTCGCATTTCCTACAAGACCTGGCACCGTGATCCTTTTTAACCGGAGTTGCCCAGGTTCAACCCACATCTCAGATGCTGCAGTGGAAAAGGATGCACTTCAGTTGTGTTGTTTTTAAATTCGATATTTTTCATTATTCTTCAATGTTTCTTTCATGTCGAACCTTGGAAGCCGGGTCAAGCGGCGCTTCAGTATTATTGTTTGTCCACGTGCGATCATCTGAATGATGCGCATCCCTGGTAGACGTGTTTAGCATTCATGGATTCCACCCCACATGCTGCAGATCAGTTACTGAGATCGTACCAAACCCGACAACTGCTGTCTCCTCTTGGCGAGGCCAAGACAGACGACGCAAAAAAGCACGACGCACGGCCGTGGCCCAAAAGTGCGGGGGTCATTTCTTCTCCACATCTTTTGTTGTGATTTGCTAGCATTGTCAGACTTGGAGATGCATTTCTATTGATGATTCTTATGTCTAATGACTTCCCTTCCGAATTTTGGAACATCCTGTGGAGATGGAGCGGAAGTGGGTGCAGGCAAAAGGATGTGCTTGTGGACTGAATCCAGCAATGGATATCTGACCTTGGATCCCAAAGAGTCCCTCCAACCGTAGTGCGGAGTTGTCATGATGACTCTACCCACATAAAATGCCAGCCAATCATCCAAACATTGAAGCCATGTCGCCCGTGATTAGTTCGACCATGAGGCAAGTTGTTCATAAAGGAGTTTGAACCTACAGAGACCAGGTACTTTACTTCGCTGAAGACTGCTTTGTGGCTATCTCGCTTTGTGCCGGTACAAAGCCTCGCATGTAAAGTGGCTTTGGAGGTTGTTTCCTCGCGCCCGACTGCTACCAAAGCCGCCAGCTCTCTGCCTCTGTTGGCAACTACGCCTGTGAGGCTATCTGACATCACGTTATCTTTTTTTCCAAGATCTGATTCGCAAACCTGTCCAGTTCAAACAAAACCATCTCGCTTGACCGGACACATGCGCCCTGCTCTTTGTACCTGCCTTGAGCCAGAGTCTACTGTTTGACCGATACCCGTATTCATGCAAAGACATGCACATGGTTTCCCAAAGATCGCGCACCATGCACTGCCCATCACTTACTATGCCATTCGCAGTCCACGACACCTGTGCATCCAAGAGCGCACATCCGTACGCTAAAGGGTTGCAGAATCGACTGAAGAGTAGCATCATATGATCTGTTGGCAAAATTCAGGCGCCTTCATAAATGACAGCCTGTGAGCCCCTTCCAAGAGGTACCATGTCACCAGGACATGCAAAACGCATTTACGGACCGCTTGCCTGATGTGCGTCAGTCCTGTTTTGTTTATTATTACTTTTGTCGGGTGCACACATGGTGACTCAGTGCTGAACTTAAGGAGCGAAGCGTTGCAAAGTGAGGAGCCGAGTTGAGGGTGAAACTTGGTTTCAAGCGATTCTACAATTTGGACGTCTCCGGCTGTGCCTGGACATGACCTTGAAAGACCATGGCTCAGGCTCAGTGAAAGATGCTTTGTAACCCCATCATCCAGGGGTATCGTGAGAAAGGGACGCAGGGGCGCATGCAATCTGCAAGACTGCCGTGGACTTGACAGCTGATCAGCAGCTGATACTGTAGTCAAACAATTCTTTGCATGAGAAATCGCTGGATTCAAATCACAAAGCATCTAGATTTTGTTCCCGTGAAAACGCACCAGTTTGCCACAAGACTGACACTGGAGCCACACTGGAATCAGGCATGACAGCTGGCGCCTTATGCCTGGCGACTGCTAGGGCCTAGACAGGGTGCACTATTGAACTCATCCAGAAGTGTTGGATGGTTCAGACATGTTCAGACATGTTTCAAGTGTAGATTCTGAGATTTAGCTAGGCAGCTTGGTTTCCAGTGAAACCGTTGGCTAGATGCTCGTTTTGCCCATAGGACTTGCATGAGGGAATCAAAAACATCTATGTTTGAGGCAAAAGTTGACGTAAGCCAAGTGCAACCACAGCCAAAAAGGCATCCAGTCCCTGAAAATGCTGTTCTTTTCAGTGGTGCAACCATGGATCAAAAGATCATGTGCCTAAGAACCCTTGGCCAACCATTTGTTTCAGGCAGACATTTTCTTGAATTCTTTGCTTCATTTTTTTCGGCATTCGTTCAAATGGTTCCGATGAAGCAACTTTCCGCCCGTGACTCCCAGGCTGTGAACGGCGCACGTTAGCAGCCCGAATGAAAGAAGATAGCAAGTAAGAAAATTGAAACTTTACATCGACAAAAATCAAAAAAACTGCAGGAACTTGAAGAAACGCAGACACTGACTGCTGACTGTGATTAGTTCAGCACAGGAACAGCACACGCAGCGTACCAAACGAAGCAGCTACCCACGTTATTCAGGAATCTTCAGCATAGCCTTTTTGATGCAGCTATGCCGATGCGGTGAGGTGGCTGCGCTATGGAAAAAAAGGTGTGTCTTTTTGCATGCAGGGAAACATCCTGTTCGGATTTTTTTGTGGAAGATGGTGGAACCCATCTGCTTTACAGTGATATTTTTATTTAATTGCCTTCGGCAAGCCCGCCGGCCATAGGTAATTGGCAGTCTTTTCTTGGGACCTCTTGGACTTGGGTATTGAGCAGCTTGCATTGATCACTTAATGTGGTATTGGCAGTAGGAAAAAGTAGTAGTAGTAGTAGTAGTAGTAGTAGTAGTAGTAGTAGTAGTAGTAGTAGTAGTAGTAGTAGTAGTAGTAGTAGTAGTAGTAGTAGTANGGGGAGGGGGGGGTGAGGGGGGGGGGGGACTTGTTTCAGACGAAGCAAAAAGTTGCAGCAGCAGAACAAAGGAACAAGTACAAACCAACAACAAAACAGGAACAACACCTTCCAATCAGACACGCCGGCAGGCCGGCGGAATGGTAGAATTTCAAGTATTTGAATTTGGGCACATGGTCAGTCAGCAGTCAGCATCTGTGTTTCTTCAGTCAAATGCATCTACCTGACAAAATTTGCCTTGATCAATTCATGCAGTTTTTTCAGATCATTGTCCTGCAGCCCGAACAGCTGCCAGCTTCCGCCATGGTGCACCAGGCAGGTTCCTGTCATCGGGTCGCCGGTTGTGTCTGAATCGGGATCGAGTCCTACTGTCTTGAAAAGCAGAATTGGCGTGGAAAGGATTAAAAGCACATTTGTTCCGGGCATACTGGATGGATTTTGGATTTGCCGAGACAGTTCCAGGGAAGTATGTCTAGCCTGACCTGCTGGATCAAACATATTGCGTCCAGTGACCAAAGGAGATCTTGCACACTGTTCCCTGCAGTGTAGGGTCAATATATTGGAAATTTCCACGCTGAAAGACTTGTGGACATGATTGCCATATGGCTATATACCCAGTTTTTAAATAAGTAAATTTATATATATATATATATGTATATATATATATATATTGTTCGGGCCAGTCACAGGAGCATTTCACGAGAGAGAACGATCTTGATTGGACCCTCTGATGTGAAATCTGGTGCAAGGGTCGCATGCTATCCCTGCTGTAATACGATTTGTTGCACCCCTGACTTTGTTTGACCACTCGTTGCATATTCAACCCATTTGGTCTGCGACCTTCGGCAACTTTTTTTTGGTAGGAGAACCTCGTTGAGAAGGCTCTGGGACTGGTGGGAGGCTGTCTTGGACGACCATCACCTTCATAGTGGGGATTTGATGTTTGATGGCTCCGCATGCGTAGTGAGTTGGCTGCCTCGCAATCCAGCCTTTGCTGATCGCATGTGGCAGGCCATGAACATCTATTTGTCCATGGCAAGGGGCCCAGAGTTGCTTTGGAGGGATGATCTGCTGGATGTCAAAACTTAGGATGGTCATTGTGCTGTGGGGAAATTTACTGGAAGATATGGAGACATAACTTCTGTTGTTTTCACGAAAAGTGTGGAGCGACATTTTTTCATGTATTTTTGTTTTAAATTAGTTTGTATCAGTTTTTGGCTTGAATAAAGCTTCAGCCCGAAGTTGACTTGGTTGTTGATGGGCCTTCATGGCATGGCAGTTCTGGTGACGGCAGTTCTGGTGACAGCAATTTAAACCACACAGTGCAAAAGGGTTCCTTTCCCGATCCAAAGGCGTTATTACCTGTACGATTCCTCCATCATGGTCGCATGGTATGTAAGATTTGCAATTGGAGGGCTCAGAACCCGCGCAGACCATACAAATCCATTTTTCCAATTGTGGCATCATGAACACTTGCAACAGATTTACTGTTTTTTTCTAACGCTGGCTATTCTTGATCATTTTGATTTGCAAGAGCGCGTTTTGGAGGAAGGCGGCAACGTTGTCGGCAACGACCATTGCTAAGGATCCGGAGCTTCGCCGTGAGACGTTGGAATGGGCCGAAGCTCAGGTCCAGTTGGGCCAGGTTGTGGGGTGCCCATGACATTTAGATCACCTCAGTAAAATGCCGGGCTTTCCACTACTATTTGCCAACAAGTCATCCTGATTAATGAAGACTCACCACCCTCATTTTGTTAGATTTGATTCTCTGGTAGTAGGTGCTGCAATCAGTTTGGCTTGCAAAGGTAAGGTGCGATGTGAAAAGTTTTCAGAGGACCCGACAAAAAATGAAGCCTTGCGCAACAAAGCGGGAGAGCCGCAGCCGTGCAGATCGCGCTCGAAGACAAGGCAGACTCTGTTGGGTGCTTCAGAAAAGTGCAAAGGTGGAAAGGCGTTGGCTTTGGAGTTCAAGTATTCTGGTCGCTTCGCGACGACAACCGCCTGCGCCGGAGTATTAGCTGTAATTAAACCGGGAGGCCCAATAAAATTATGTATATGTTCCATTATGTTCCATGTTTGGGCCTTTCTAGGGCTCATGTTGGGCTCATGTTGGGCTCTATGTTGGATTGTGTTGGGGCAATGTTGGGCCATGTTGGGCCTAAGTTGCGGCCATGTTGGGCCCATGTTGGGCCCATGTTGGGCCCATGTTCAGCCATGTTGGGCCCATGTTGGGCCTATGTTGACGCATGTTGGGCCATGCTGGGTTGATGTTGGGTCCATGTTGGGCCTATGTTGGGCCATGTTGGGCCATGTTGAGCCCAAATATGGCAACTTAGCCGATTTCACGACTTTTTCAAAAACGTGGAAAAACCCACGATTCTAGAGCAAAAATACGCCCCTCCCCCCAGCTAAAGCTCAATAGCCATTGGAATTGCTTATGGATAACGCGTGCCAACAAAAAACGCCTCGGCACCTTCGGTGCGGGCGGGCTTCAATGTTTAAAGCCACCCAATTTATAACCCGAAACCGTTTCAAAACTTTACGGCCATCGACATGCGGGTCCTCTAGGAAGGGTCCCTAGCGGTGAGACGGGAGTAGGTAGAAATATTTGTGTGTGCAGGCGGTGGTCACACCGGGCCATTTCGATCGTCCTGCACGTCTTTGGTTTGGTGGTTTCATTTTCTTCTTGTACATGGGAATTGTTTGGGAAGATCCAAATGGGACTGGAAGTGGTGACGCATGCCATCTAAAACTCGTTTTCCGACATGCCATGGGGTGCCAGCCAAAATCCTGGCAGGTGGAGGCGGTGTCTACCAATGACAACCCCTCCCAGGCCAGCTAAAGCAGACAGTCTTTCTTGAGATTCGGATGTTGCACTGGTGGTTTTGCCGCACCTGTCCCAAAACATGAGAAGGGAAATTTGAGAAAAACGCAGGAAACCCTCAGTTTGGCACAAACTTGAGGATTTCTAAAACATGCGTCTTACATCAACCTAGCAAATCTTGTTGACTTAACCTAAATCCTTTGCACAGTTCCTGGAACCTCTTGTAAGACACCCGAAGGTTCATCCAGTTTTTTCCATTCCATGCTTGTGTGAGTATCAAACCATGCACGACAAACTGTTTAAAGGGACAACATATTCATCCTATGACTGATGCACATACCAATTGCATGTCTATTTATATTGGGGGCGTTTTTTACCTTTGAACCAGCCGCCATTTTTGCTGGCTATCGAACAAATCAGAGGTATTCCTACGTCCCTTCCATGTGTTTGCTTGTTTTTCTTCAATCTCCAAAGATTAGTGAGCGTCTATACGCTGAAGGCTCCAAGTCTAGCCTCAAACCTGAAAACATTGGAAATGAAGACCCTTTGCCTTTGGAATTGAAAGAGAAAAGCTAGCCTCAAGACGATTTCAGTTTCCATGTAAAAGAATTTGCCTTCACAGCCCCAGAAACGTACACTTGGGCCAGTCACTAAAATGACAGAGCTTTCACAACCAGGACGCCGTGGGGTTGCGGAGAAAACAAGAAAGTCGGTGGTGAAAGGGGAAGGACAACTTTCCAATCCTGCGGTTCAACATCTTTGTTTATAATAAGGTGAACTTCCATGCTCAGAATGTAGAAATGCACTAGCTTCATTGGCGAGGTCTGTGGGGAGAAAGACATTTTGTGTTTTTTGATTCCTGCCCAAAAGAGAAAAAACAAGTGGATCTTCAAAAATCACATCCACATCCTGCCTACAGGTGTCTTTGGATGACGGGCCGGTGTCACAGGCCAGCTAAAAGACACTTCTCTTGAGGAGCAGCAAGAGGTTACAAGGGGACTGATTGAAAAAACAGGTGCTGCAACCTTGAGTTTTGGATGGTGCCAGTTTTTTCATGTTTCCGTGAAATGCGGTTTACATCAACTAAGCAAATTGTTTTGACTGAAATCCTTCCGACCTTCCCAGTTTACGGTAGCCAAGTGATCCACCCACTACCTTACCAAACAGGCCATGAATTCTTAATTTGCAATCCTTCAGTGACCCTTCCTGGCACCAGTGTCTGAAAACAAACTTGCAACATTTTGTTTCCCAAGGGCAGGCTTTGGCAGATCAAAGTGGGATGTGTGAGACAGCTCAAGTTAGGCATGGTAAAACATGATGAACATGTTTCGTTTGGATGTGAAAATTTCTGGTTGCAACAGTTGCATCTTTGAAACTCAGTACAGTATACCTTATACATCCTTATACCATCTACTGTATCATTGATGGCTTGCTGCCAGCCACAGGTGTCGAACAACGATGCCGTGAACCTGGCTTCCCTCTCACACCAGGACATGGCAGTGAAGAGTGGGGCTTTGCGCACAGACCTTGGGTGGTGATGAACGCGCAGTTGGGTCCGGTAGAGTGAATTGGGATTTGCAGTGGGGGTCACTCCAGAATCAAGTTCCAAAATTGATGTCTAGACGTTTTTCATCGTTTTTCTTGAAGATACCTCCCAAAACTTTCTCCAGGAATCTTTGCAGCTTGAGCGAATCATGGACAGACTTGAAGAGGAACTGGAAAGAAATTTCAGTGCCACAAGAACAGACATTTTGCTATGAGGAGGTGTTGTCATTGAATCTTGAGCGATTTCAATGCAATCAGGCAAGCAATCATGCAATACATGTGGCTTCAATGCATTGGAGTCCGCCTGGGACCATTCGGATTTTGTGAAATCCTTTCATCCTTCACAGACACTGCGCAGTGAATCTTTGGGCGTGTCAAGGACCTCAAAGAGCGCGCTCGGGAGATGGGGATTGGTGCTCGCCGTGCGAAGGTGCGCGGGGTTCCAATAAACACATGGCAGGCGATTTCAGATCTTGCTGTTTGGAATCCTAACACATCATGAGCTGCAAGAATCATAGGGATACCTCGATTGAACCCAGAGGTGTTGGAGTAGTTTGCACAAGATGGAATGGAGTTACCAACCAAGCCTGTACGGCCAACTCATGACTGCAAGGGCCGGCTGCTGAAGCGCCTACAACGGGTTGAGCGCTGAGAATTGGATGCCCAGTGCTTCAATACATGGAGATGGAAGAGCAAATCAACGAGGGCAACCTTCATTTTGATGAAAACCTCAGCCACCCTGCTGTCAATTTTTTTTCATGATCACCTCCTTGATGCCGGCTGCGCAAGCTGCGCCCCTCAGGTGCAACGAAGGCGCTGTGAGAGTGGCCAAGTTTCTGGTTCAAGGCGCCAAAGCAGGTGATGCCCCAAGCCCGAATGGCTAAGCTGATTTGTTTTACTCATAGCCACAGTGGATATATCTCTACCATTCATGACATGTCTATATTGAATTGGGTTTAAGAACCATCAAACATAGTTTGGGAGCATCTTCCATCACTTTGCATGGCGCTGGACGTGGCCAACAAATTCTAGTCGAATCTCACATGCATCCGCCTTGGATGTGCAGCCCAGGAACATTGGATGGTTGATTTTCTTCTGAAAAAACGATGCTAATTGAACCGGTCCAAATGGTATTACACTTGGGTTCAAATGGTATTAGCTTCAACCACAAAATGTCCATCCAGTCTTTCTCTGCGAATCGCCGCTGGAAATCGTTTGAAAAGAGTCTGAGAACGGACTTGTTTTCTTCATGGGCTCCAGCGCAAGGTGAAAACTTTGAAAGGTGTTATGATTTCTTGTCATTGTGCTTCGCAAGAATTGATGAAGCACTGCAGTGTTCAATCCATTGCAAACAAATTAATCGAAACATTCAATCAGTTGCAGACAAATTGGCTTGTGTCGCACAATTGGGATGACAAGTTGCCTCTTTGCGTCACCCGAAAATCGAAGCTGTCGCCTGAATGTCATCTCAGCTGAAGTCACTGTAGATCAGCAGACAACTTCACACATCTAGGTGATGTACACCTCAAGCGGAAATTGTAGAGCCGTATCAGCCTTGGCACCGGAAGATTTGAAAGTAGGTTGGTGCACAATCACAGCCTGTCTGGGGCATTCGTTCTTTGTAGAACTTCAATGATATGAATCCGTAATGGTCAACCTGCGGTTGCGACATTCCCAGGGCAAGCGCCAGCCTCAGCTTGCTTGTCGCAGAATGCTGGGAAAGTAGCCACTTGGATGTTGTGAAGGCATTTGCAAGTAGCCTTCAACAAACTATAGCAGACCCAACAGTCCTGGTGTGGGTGAATTTTCATCATCTGAACCTTGGCGTCCTTTGTTTTTCACATTGAAACTGTATGTGACAGGTTTCACGGTTTCACAATATGTTTTGCGACTGAGGCTCGGGCAAGTGAAGTTACCGTGGGAGATTTGCATGTTTGGACCTTGGAGACTTGAGATGCTATGTGCATGGGGTCTTTGCAGTGTTTTTGATTCCGTGCAAGTGAACATGTTGCCATTCTCGTTGTTTCAGAGGTGATTTTTCCATATTTCTCCAGCATTTGGCGCGGGGAGTCTCAATGAGTTCTTGGGCACATCGCCGGAAAGACCAAGCTATTCATGGTCCGGGCGGGAGATCTCAACACAAGGGTGGAGGCTTTGCTTGCGCATGCTTTGACGTGTAGGCTGAGGTAAATCATTTTCAACTGACCAATATGCCTGCGCCTGGAGAGCATTTTGGTTGATTGTCAAGCCTTCATCATCCTTTAACTCGCAACCTTGAGGTGTTCAACTGACCGCCGAAGAACCTTTCAGAGCTTAAGTCGAAAACAGATAGCGGACGTGCACATGTTCATCCGAGGGCATCTCAGCTTGGCTGCTTCTCACAGCTATAACATTTCAGATGCTGATGACGGGTATGACTTGGGTCCTTTTGCTGTTACAGGCATGTTTCTATTCAGCAAAGGCTTCACAGTTGCCAGGGTCTTTCCTCGTTTTGGTCACAGAAAATTCATGAAGTGCTCAGTTCGTTGCAAATGATTTGATTCATGTTGTGCATACCTTGAAAGCCTTCGATAGCAAAGCACAAACCAAAGCTAGTGACTGTCAATCTAGAGTTGTCTACGCACAGATCAATTATACTCAAGTATCACGCATCTTGGTAGTTTAAAGCTCAAGTGGATTTACTACGACTTCTCCTCGCTTGGTGCCCTCGCTTTGTGCATTCGCCCTGGTCAAAGATGATGGACCCCAGGCGCCTGTCGAAAGCGATCGTTCAGGAGTTCGAAACGGCCTCGGTGAAGTGTGAGAGTTTCAAGGACAAGGACATCGTGTCGCTTGTTTGTAAAAAACTATCAGACAATGAGGGTAATGCATATAGTGCATGATTCGATGTTACAGAGGCTTTACTGGATGGGGTGAGATGGGTCTGTTCTTCCCAAGGCTGTTGATTGGATGCTGTGGCAGCGGGAAGACCACCGTGACATCTTATGCCCTGGGCAGTTCCTTCCGTTGCAACCGCCGCACGGGAAAGCTGGAAACCGAGAACCCCATGGAGGGCTTCGTCACAAGTGCACAGTGTGCAGATGTCACGAAGGGCTTGATGTCTGCTGAAGCGTCTTGGTTAAGATCTGAGGTTTTTCTTGTAGTGGGTCAGAATTGAGAATTCACAAATTTATGTCAGAAAAAAAGAATTCCGGGTAATTAACTATTAACCACACTTCCAGTGAAGGGATTGCACAGCGGAAATACTTCAGAATAAATTTGGGAGCAGGAAAGGTTATAATATTATACAAATTCGCCCCAAACAAAAAGCATTGCCATGATAGAGGTACGACACTTTCTTTTAATGATTCTGGTCAGTCTCCACGGGGTTGGAAGCCCTGATCATGGCAAGGAAAGTGGAGGAAAGTGTTGCCGAACTCTGAGTTCCTTAAAAAACCTCTGGGCAGAGATATAGAAAGGTCAGCCGTGCTAATCAAGGGGAGCACCCCAAACTGAAGATGCGGCTGAACGAGTCCTTCAATATTTCCAAAGAATTGATTGCCACTATGGCATTGCATGAAGTTGCATAACGATCTTGGTGGGAAAAATCACCACACCCCTTTGCAACTGTCCATGATAACATCGCATCATTGCAGACTCCACAAGCCTTGCGAAGCAGGAAACACAATCGCGCTGTGGAAACAAAGTGGTCGAGTTATAACAAATTTGGGGTTTTGATGCCTCGTGCAAAGAATGGGTTTTCAGACTGCACACAAGACATGAGAATTTACATAGAAAGGGGAGCTTAACTTTAAACTTTCTTTGGTGTGCGTCTACAACAGGGACCACTGTGAAGCAATGCCTGCATACTTATTCCTTCAAACTACAGCATTGCAGCGTACTTAGGATGCCTGAGACTTAACCAACTCTAAGATATTATACAAATAATATTTGTACATAGATATTCTTGTTTTCCGCCATAACATCTCAACGTGCATTTCGTTGCTGTTGCGACATGGGCGACTTCGCCTTCCCATCCTTCCCATCCTTCACTTCGGCTCAGGTGCCCAACACGAATGGCTTGGAGCTGGTGGACAACGCTGGTACCGGCGCCACCGAAGGCACCATTGCTGAGGCTGGGAGCAGACTGTCGTCCACTGTCGTACATTCCCCTTGAAACTTGGAGTTTCATCCATGGTCAAAATTAGGAAGACTTAATTGACTCAATTTCAGTGATTGTCCCAAGAGTATAGTAACGTCCACCTTGAGGTCTGTGGGGCCATCAACCGCAGTTTGGCCTTGCAATCCTCCCGATCTGTGCGTGTGGTCTTGGTGATCAAAGAAGCTCGTGGTGATGTGGGCAACGAGCGCGGCCGGGTTCTCTTGAAGGATGTGGAGCACGTGGCTTCCATGTTCTGCCGCCTGGAAAATCTGAAATCTGTGGGTTTGATCGTGACCAGCGAGCCACGCGGTTTGATGAATCCAGACATGGCAGGAATGGTGTCCCATTCGATGCATACCAACTTCCAGGAGTTGCTGGAGACTGCAAAGGCAGAGGATGAGTTTGTGGATCTCAGCCACTCGGTGAAGCATCGCTTGCTATGTATTGCTTTCAAAATGGGGCATTAGGCGGGGCCATTGAAAGCAAGTTTCAGGAATTTCACACATCCAATTTCATGGGACAACGAAACCCCCAGCCTTCAAAGGGCAAGCAGCGATGCTCACTTCTCTGGCACAAGGATTGGGGCGATTGGGTGGCTCAAAGCCCGATCTCCATCATACTATTCCAGTAGCCAGGGAGAAACCACCCTTCTGTTCAAAATTGGAATATAGACATGAATTCTTTCTCAGGATTGTTGGACAAATGTCCTTGCCGGGGATTTCTTTAGCGAGCCCCCCAGCACCTTATTCACTTCACAAGAATCGCCAGTCTGGAGCAGGAAGTAATATGTTACAAGGACACGTCTGATACAGAAAGACTAGAAACTGTGGGGTCAAGCCCCGGACTGCCTGAGATAGGTGAACATCGTTGAACATAAATGGTGCGCGAAAAAATCGTCCGTGAAGGCAGCAAGAAGTTTGCATGAGATTCTGAGTTTGCCAACGAAATTTGAAGCTTACCCACGAAATGTGCCGGACATTGGGTTCCCCAAACCAGAGTTTTTTAGATCCCGACGTTTAGACCGATCCGAAACATAGCTCTCGCATGCTTTCGCAACAACATAAGATGCCTTTTCAAGAGATTGCAGGCGCGCGGAACGGAAACAGGAATCCTAACACAAGACCAGCTAATTTTCGGGCGAGTTGCTCACATTCCTCGCGGTGGCGTTGGCGCCTGCGAGCCTTATATGCGCCCGCTCTACCATCATTCTTGCATTTTCCCATGTCCCTAAATACTATTGAGGGGAAACTTCGACAGATAGCAGATCAGGGTGCCAAGGCCTGCCACTACTTGTCCATTGATATTTGTGAGCCGTTCAACGGTTCAACTCTTGAGCCATCAGAATTGCCGTTTTTAGAAAATCCTTGTACTTGAGAGCTGCGAATCGGACATACCACAGGACACCATTGCGCGTGGTCAAACATCGTATTTAGAAAATAAGCTTAGTTTTGTTTGGAATTACTGTATCCTGTTTAAGTTCGGCTTTGCTCAAACACTAAGTTAAACTTTAACCTTGGAAGCATTGGAAAATGGTTTTGAACCATAGCCTGTGTGGTGAGGAAAGTGTGATAGATTGTCAGTGCCATAACTTGCAGCGCCCCTTCAGGTGAGAAATCGTCGCACATGAAGACCACTGCAGCCGGAAAGCGCCTGCTGGAACACTTCGCGAAGAACTGTGACTTGGACCTAAGTTTTTCTTACCTGTTGAACATTGTGTAGGGGTGTGGTTTGGAACATCCTGCAGCCAAGCCGGTTCCCTCAAAGTCTCAAAAGGGGTTTGCTGGTGAGTCTTTAGGTGGCAGAGTCTGCGAGATTACTGAAGAGCTTATGGAAGGGGACGACGACCAACTGTTGGTGCGAGTTTGCTCTGAGAGGGTCGCCGTCTTCCCTGTGAACGTGACCAAAGACGAGCAGCGGCAATCCCTTCAGACGTGGTTCAGCAAGTTGCCAGCTGTACAAAACCCAGGCGCGCTGTTGGGCACAAAAAACAAGATTTGCTGACATTTGTTTTCTATTTTTCCCATTGATGAGTCCACTATTTGGGGAGTCTACTGAGATTATTTTTGCAAAAAGTTCTAATGGACCGCAGACCCCCTAAGCAATCTGAGCGATTGCTTGGATGTGAAGGCCAAAAGCGGTTTACCTGGTCTAGTTTCAAAGTGGAAGGGAAATAGAGGCTGGACTGTTTTTTTTGTTGAGCAACATGGGCAGGTGAAACGCTGAAGTACGTCCTGCTGAGCGATGCACACAAGGATCTGGAGCAAACTCTCAGCAAGTTCTTCCTCGACTGTAAACATTTCATCGGAGAGCGTGGAGTGAGTTGGGCATCTGATGAGAATGTCGTTTCAAAGATCATGGATTTGTTGAACCTCACCCAAACCTTGGAGGAGCTGTGGGGGCCTGGGCCAACAAATTCATGAAAATCACATGGTTCGGGTAAACTTTGAGGCACCCTCTTTTTATTCACTGATATTCACCACACTTCGTCTGAAGAGAAGGTCCACATTCTGGAAATGCTTCAGAATTAACCTTGGTCAAAGCTATACCCAAAACGACGCATGATATTTGGACTTGCAAAAGGGAATGCTTGCCCTAAACAATCAAACTTTAAAAGTTGAACCCTGCTACGCCAAGGGCGTGGTCAGCGGCAACATATCACCGCACATGCCAAACTTTGCAAAGTTTTCCCATTACAGCGCGTGGTTAGTTTTTGTCTTGGACTTGCAAGCAGGATTGAAACTCAAAACCTGCATGTAACTTACAGGACACTGTTCTTGTAGCTTCCCCAAAAACACCACTAAGAATTTTGTTCGCGTTTGATGTATCCAGACCTACCAAGCATTATATTTTTTTTTGGGGTGTCATTCATGTTTCTTAATCGCACAAAGGAAAGAACAAACGCGTTAAACATTGGACATTTGGCACCATTTTGCTGTTTTGGGCCTGGCATGGGTCCAACATCGTCTCGAAGTTTCTGGAACGTGCCGTGCAAAGAGAACACGAAAACGCGCGGAAGGGGCGAGCGCTGTCCAAATCACTCTCCCCAAGCTAGAACTGTTCTTAACACAATATTGAAAATACTGAAAATGTGAATAGAACCCCAACGGGACACCATGTCCATATGAGTCATATACGCCACGTCGGTGTATTGGCTCAAGAACATTTACTGCACAGCGGCTCGTAGTGNTGATCTACATACTACGTTTCAGGGCTGTAGCCTACGGTAACCTGATTCACAGGTTATCAGCCGTAAGGCTTGTGAGAACTGAGCGCAGTGAGACCAGCACAATGACTGACGGTGGTGCATCGTCGTTCTCATTTACGAACCCTGCCGCCCCCGCTGGTGGCTCGCAGTCAGGGACATCGCCGAGCATCGAAACTGATGGTGCTACTGTTTCAGATTCAGTGAGACGTAGTACACCCAGGAAGATGATCGAGCCCCGTGGAGTGACTGGAAGTGAACCCCAAGCCTTAATGGATGTGGACAGAGCTTCTGGANAGACGTAGTACACCCAGGAAGATGATCGAGCCCCGTGGAGTGACTGGAAGTGAACCCCAAGCCTTAATGGATGTGGACAGAGCTTCTGGAAAGTCCAAACACGACACACCTCCGGCAACTCCAAAGAAGAAGCCTCGTGGAGAAGTGTCACCTATGCCATCGAGAACCAATTCGCCACAACAATTGAAGACTCCATCGGATATATTTGCGTCTCCGCAGACNAAAGAAGAAGCCTCGTGGAGAAGTGTCACCTATGCCATCGAGAACCAATTCGCCACAACAATTGAAGACTCCATCGGATATATTTGCGTCTCCGCAGACTTTCGGTCAGTGTCATACAGACCCGACCCAGCAATCTGCTGATGCTACAGGTGCACAAGCTACGTCTTCGAATATTGGATTGTACCATACGGGTCAACCCATATCGCCACCGGAAGTAGCTGTGCTCAATGACGAGATCACTGACCTTCGCAAATCATTGCTCAATTCGGAAGACTCCGTTCGTCGTGAAGAATTGAGATGTCTCAATNCGAGATCACTGACCTTCGCAAATCATTGCTCAATTCGGAAGACTCCGTTCGTCGTGAAGAATTGAGATGTCTCAATGTGTGGAGAAACAGTGAAGAGAATGCCAGAAACATCGAAATGACGGCTCATGATGAATTTGTTATTATGAATGGACAACTTGGACAACTAAGATCTGAACTACAGGAATCAATACAAGAGGATGAAGGATCTGCGTATCGTATTCAGGAACTGGAACGATTCCGAACTCTATCTGAAGAAGTAGCTGCCCATATCAACATGAAGTATCAGATGCTACAATCAGAACATGAACAGCAAATGTCCTATGCACAGAATGNTGCCCATATCAACATGAAGTATCAGATGCTACAATCAGAACATGAACAGCAAATGTCCTATGCACAGAATGTCATTGGTTCAATGGATTCTCAGGCCAATATGACTGTTGATGAATTACGTTCTCAACTCATGATTGCTCACAATCGATTGACTCAAGAGATGAATAGCTATGCCAATCTGGAGAATGCAGCTCAATATGAATCCAACATGGCCCTTCTGGAGAGTCAGAGTGTGAGCACTATCCATGTTGAACTTCAAGAACAACGGATGGCCAACTTTCAGGCTAAGGCAGAGGCCGAGAGAAATACGTCTCGTCTTGAAAATGCAGTATTGTTGGCTAATAAGTCCAGGGATGAGATTATGAGCGAAATGACAGACTTGGAGATTTCTGAGATGAACCAACGATGTGAAACAGATGAACATGAACTTTCCCTTGAACGTGCATATTCTCGGAATTTGACTCATGTCAACAAAGGACTTGAACAACGATGTAAAGATTTAGAAGATTCACGTGATGTTGTTGCCCACCGAGATGAGACCCTATCACGTTTAAAAGGGGAATTGAGGATTAAGGATGGTTCAATCAAGAACTATGAGTTCAATCTTGCTCAAAGTCGTCGAGAAGTTNGATGAGACCCTATCACGTTTAAAAGGGGAATTGAGGATTAAGGATGGTTCAATCAAGAACTATGAGTTCAATCTTGCTCAAAGTCGTCGAGAAGTTGATTTGTTGAAACGACAACTGTTGACGAGTGAATCTCAACTATCCCTTCAACGACCAGAGATGAATACTGAAGTCGCTACCTTACAAGCCCAAGTCCGCCAACTCAAAGGTGAAGCCTCTGAACTCAGTGCCAAAGGTTCTGTTATGTCGTCTCAGATGAACATCACTGACAAGGACGATAAGGACAAAGGCGCATCAGTGGTTGGTCATGGGGATCATGGTGACAATGAGAGGATGAAGAAACTCATCCAGGAATTGGATGATCTGAAGAGGGAAAGGACGCAAGTAGTTGAGAATCAGGAAGAAGCCCATGTAGTTGAATTACAAAAGATCAGAGATGAACTGTCTGAAATGGAGATGAAGAAAGACAAGTACAAATCATACTATACTCAACTGGATGAACACATGTCGGAGGAAGAAGCAACCTGTAAGGCTGCATCAGATGCATATGAGAAGATCCGGAACGAATACAATGAACAAGTGAAGGAGCTGAACGAATTGGAGAACAACAAGTCTTCTCGTGTATCTAGAAAGGAGTTTGAAAAGGTTACCGTTCCTCCGTGGCCGAAAGTTGAGGAGATTCAGGTATGGAAATCTCTGGTTATTCAGAATGTCTGTATCGCTTCGGGTGACTCAGATTTCGATGCATGGGAAGCATGGTTGTTGCCAGCCTTTCTTCGTGATCCGAACTTAGATGAATTGAGTAAGACCCCTGCTCCCAAATTTCAATCAATTGACTCGAAGTTGAGCCTTGCACTCTTCAACATGATTTCTCAATCTGGTGAGAGTGGTGCGGATGTGAAGGCCAATTTGAGGCAACGAATGCAGGAGAAGGGAAAGGAATTCTCATTCACAAGAGGTCGTGAAATTCTAGCAATGGTTATTGAGAGTTTCCGGACCACATCACAGACCGAAGCGACCTATACCTTCTACCATTTACATATCATGAAGTATGGTGGTGACAGCAATTTGACGAACTTCTACAATCGTTGGGTTGACGTCATGAACAATATGGAACCTAGCAATAAGCCCAACGACAAGCTATTGGAAGAGACTCTGTATCGGAAGATCGAAGGGTCCCAATTGATGAAGTTCGACCTGTCTCGGTATGAATCTGCAGTTGAGGGTGATGAAGATAGATCTTACAAATATCTTCTCAACATGATCAAGAAGCATGTGAAGAAGAAACTTGAGGAACGGTTGATTCGGGATAAGGAGAAAGCAGTCATCAATATGATTGGTGGTAATCCCAAAGCGACCCCAGTTCAGGGCGAAGATTCTCCGAACCCAAAGGCCAAGCCTAAGGCGAAGCCAAAAGCTACACCGGCTGCGCCAAAGACCAAGCCCAAAGGTGGGGAGAAGGAAGAGTCGACGGCAGCCCCAGTTTATCCGGCCGCCGCTCCAAAAGCCCACAATCGTCCAAAAGGGAACAATAGGGAAAGATCGCAATCTCCTGGACCTGACAATCGCAAGAAGATGTATTGCATGTTCCATTTTGAGAAGGAGAACTGCAAGAAGGGTAAAGACTGTCCTTATAGCCATTCTCAGAAGGTCTATGATGCAAAGAAGAAGGACAAGAAAGATCGCAGTAGGAGTAATAGCTCATCAAGATCAAGAAAGCCTAGAGGTAGATCGGAGAGTCCTGCTCCTTTGGACAAGAGTGGCAATCGTACGTGCTTACTATTTGCCAAAGGGAAGTGCACCTATGGAGATAAGTGTAAGTTCTCTCACGAACCTGCAGCTCCGGCCAAACCCAAGGCGAAGGCAACTCCTGCCACCGCTGATCCGTTCTTCTACTCTGATGATGAGGACGAACCGTTTGAGGTTGGAGCTGTGAAGATCGGGGAGCTCAAATCCTTCAATGTTGTGTTTGCTGGTGATGTAGACATAACGGAGATCGAGGTGGAGGATTATGGGAATAAACCGAAATCTCACCGCAAAGACCCCAATCGTCCGATCAAGAAGATTAGTACTGAGTCCTTGACAGATGAACAAACACGTGTGGAGAATTCCTTCGCCAATGTTCGTGCAAGGGCCAGAGCTATCATCATGGACCAATCTGATGACTACAAAGATGTTCGTGAAGTACACATCATTATTGGACCCAAGTATGATGCGAAGATCACCATTGATGAAGATGATGAAACCGATTCCTTAGAATTCAAAGAGTCTCTTNTTATTGGACCCAAGTATGATGCGAAGATCACCATTGATGAAGATGATGAAACCGATTCCTTAGAATTCAAAGAGTCTCTTATAGAGCATTCTGGAAAATATTTCAAGAGGAACGGCAACATCATGTGTATATCGATGCCCATTCTGGAGAGAGATCGTCGGTTCATACTCGATTCGGGAAGTGGACACGACCTCATTTCGGAGAGGAGATCTGAACGAATGGGACTTACCACTACTCATTGTGATCCAATGGTATTTCATACTGCGAATGGGAATACAACGACACAAACATCAGCCAAGATTGAACTGAGAACTTTCAATGATTCTGCCGAGGCATACATTCTGGATGATACACCTTCGGTACTCTCATTGGGCAAGCGATGCATGAATGAAGGGTATTCTTTCGTGTGGCCATGTGGCAGATCCCCGTTTATGGTTGATGAGCAAGGACAACGAATTGATTTGACTGTTCATGATAATATCCCCTACGTCAATCTTGGTGCGGATGAATGTGACCCACATCATGATGATGAAGCTTCTCGTATTCATTCCCTACTGACTAAGAAGTTTACTGTTGGTGAGAACCATCGAGTGGTATACATTGATAGCAGTAGCGGGGATGAACTCGATTCGAATATGATGGGAAAGCATTCGGTACCAAAGATCAAGAAGAAGAAGAAGAAGACTCGCAAGAGTAAAAGTGCTGCTGGAGAGCGCCCTGAGAAGATCTGGGATGATGAGAGCTCTGATGAGCCAGTAGACGGTGATGATGGGGATGGTGCAGATGATGTTCCTGAAGTTCCTGATGATGATATTGAGGTTGACGATCGAGATGATGGTGAACAGGATGATGACACCATCGAGGTAGATGTGGTCGATGGGGACACCCGACTTGCAAAACGTGGGACATTGAAAGTCGAGGCCAAGTCCATCGAACACAAGTTGACCCATAGATTCAAGAACCCCTATTGTGATTCATGTGTTCGGGCCAAAATGAAGCATTTCAAGACTCATCGTGGAGCTTTCAAGAGGAATTTGAAGAAATTTGGTGACCTTATCACATTCGACTCTGTTGATTCGACCAAAACTATTGACGATGGGATTACCGAACTCTTTCTTCAGGATCACCAAGCACTAGCTAAGTGACCTTAGTATGCGTCCTACGTCATGAGCAATGTTGATACGGACAGTGTGGTAAGAGCCATCAAGAGATTCATTGGTTTGCGGAAATGTAGACAAGCCTATTCAGATGGAGATCCAGCATTCATCAAGGCCATGGAAGAGNGCGGAAATGTAGACAAGCCTATTCAGATGGAGATCCAGCATTCATCAAGGCCATGGAAGAGTTGAAGATACCTCATGACTTATCTATTCCTGGTAGACCCATGAACAATGCCATTGCTGAACGCAATAACCAGTTCATTGTTACTGCCACTGCCACATGTTTGTTGGAAGCTGGATTGCCTCCTTGCTTCTGGCGAACTGCCATTGAGTGTGTATGTCATCTACTGAACGTAGAACCGGGTGAAGATGAGGTCAGTGCGTGGTGTAAGTTACATGGGGAGGAGTTCAAAGGGAAGAAGATCCCATATGGTGCCAAAGTGTTCTTCAAACCCAATGTGACCCGAGATGTTAAACAAGACCACAAATTTGACCCCAAAGCGATCCCCGGGATCTTCGCTGGTTATGCTGTTACAGCTGGCATGAACTGGTCTGGACATTACAAAGTTTGGTCCCTTGATGAATTCACACAACAGAATCTTGCATTCAATGCCGAGCGACCGTAAGTAGCTGAGAACTTTGGTGTATGACAAGCTCTCCAACAGATGGACACCCCTCTGTCGTTTCCTCTCAAAGATTCCTATGAGAAGACCAACACGACCTTGGAGGGACTCAAGGACAAGGACCGTCGTCGTGGTGACCCAGAGCTTCCTCGATTGGAAGATGATGATGATCTCTGTGACCCTGAATCTCCAATTGATGATAGGAATGAACTGGATGATGGTGATGATAAGGGCGATGATGACCTAGGTGGTGATGACGGAGCCGGTGGTGGTGGTGCTGGGAAAGTCTCCAAGTCCGACAAAGCATCTGAACCAATCCTTCCTCCCGCAGAAGAATATGAACATTATAAGGAAGGATCCCCAAATGATGGAAAAGTGTATCTGAATGATATT
>BGPT01002654.1:10743-28637 GCA_003297045.1 Symbiodinium sp. clade C Y103
AGGAAATATTGAAATTTGCAATATTGCGACATTCTGTATCGCTGTTCTATAATTACTTTTTCCTGCACAGGGTGCATACAAACAGCCGTTGTTTCTCCTGCTTTGCCGTACTTGTCGACAGAATTGCCGAAAAACATGTGGAACGACACCAAGTGTATCTGCGATGCACATGTGTATGCGGTATTCTGATGTATTCTGTAGGTCTGCAAGCGCACATTTTCCATAATTGCGCGCAGAACCTTCATACATGGTGGTTTTGGAAGTAAGCATCGCAAGGAAATCTGCAACATTCTGTTGGTAATATTTACAAATCACATCAAATCACATAGTTATACGACATTTGGTANTAGATTTTGTACATGGTATTCTGCAGGTCTGCCTGCAGGTATATACGCATGTTTCACGTATTTTCCACAATTCCCCGCAGAACGCGTTGAGTGGGAAAAACATTGCTCTTATAATAGCATATGTATCTCATGGCAACCCTGTAAGCATTTGGGGACCATTTTGCTGAAATCAAGTCCAAAACTTGTGAATGGCTGGGGTCCATTTGGAAAAGAACTCCAAAACAAAAGAAGAGAAAGACTGAGGAAAAGGTCAAAAAAGAACAGAAAACTCTCTTATCTGGAAAAACATGGNCAAAAGAAGAGAAAGACTGAGGAAAAGGTCAAAAAAGAACAGAAAACTCTCTTATCTGGAAAAACATGGCAGGCCCTCTGAACTGTTCCATTTCTTACCACTCTTTATATTAAAAACTGTGTGTTTGAGGAGCTCCGAAAGGGTACCCCCACGACTGTCACAAGTAATGTCAGACCGCAATTTGCTGAAGGATTTGTCAATTGGCTTGTTTGCCACTTCATTTGTGGTGTTTTTGGAAGCAAGTATTGAAAGGAAATATTGAAATTTGCAATATTGCGACATTCTGTATCGCTGTTCTATAATTACTTTTTCCTGCACAGGGTGCATACAAACAGCCGTTGTTTCTCCTACATTGCCGTACTTGTCGACAGAATTGCCGAAAAACATGTGGAAAGACACCAAGTGTATCTGCGATTCACATGTGTATGTGGTATTCTGATGTATTCTGTAGGTCTGCAAGCGCACATTTTTCCATAATTGCGCGCAGAACCTTCATATATGGTGGTTTTGGAAGTAAGCATCGCAAGGAAATCTGCAACATTCTGTTGGTAATATTTACAAATCACATCAAATCACATAGTTATACGACATTTGGTANATGGTGGTTTTGGAAGTAAGCATCGCAAGGAAATCTGCAACATTCTGTTGGTAATATTTACAAATCACATCAAATCACATAGTTATACGACATTTGGTATCGCTGTTCTATAATTCTTTGTTCCCGCACAGGGTGCACACAAACAGCCACTGTTTCTCCTACTTATTTTGCCGTACTCGTCGACAGAATTGCCGAAAAACATGTGGAAAAACACCAGGGTAGGTAGTTTTCATGCCTGAGTGCATAGATTTTGTACATGGTATTCTGCAGGTCTGCCTGCAGGTATATACGCATGTTTCACGTATTTTCCACAATTCCCCGCAGAACGCGTTGAGTGGGAAAANTAGATTTTGTACATGGTATTCTGCAGGTCTGCCTGCAGGTATATACGCATGTTTCACGTATTTTCCACAATTCCCCGCAGAACGCGTTGAGTGGGAAAACATTGCTCTTATAATAGCATATGTATCTCATGGCAACCCTGTAAGCATTTGCGGACCATTGGTCCATTTGGAAAAGAACACCAAAGCAAAAGAAGAGCAAGACTGAGGAAAAGGTCAAAAAAGAACAGAAAACTCTCTTATCAAAAAGAACGGAAACAATTAATTATAGAACAGGCACCCTAATTATAGAACAGGCTCCGAACCGTCGCGGAATCGNCTTATCAAAAAGAACGGAAACAATTAATTATAGAACAGGCACCCTAATTATAGAACAGGCTCCGAACCGTCGCGGAATCGGAATCTGGGGATTCCGAAAGTACGGTAAATACCGTACTTTCGGAATCCCCTATTTCCGTTCTATAATTTTGGCGGTGACTGTATACATATTATGAGTATATAAGTGTATATAACTACCATGGTCCAAGGTCCAAGGTCCAACAACTGCCTTGTGCACCGCAAAAGCTGCTTGCCGCTGAAGCTCTCGTTCAGGACGCCACTGACGGCACTTTGGCCTTGAGCACCTCGTTTGCATCAAAACTTGATGCTGCTTGTGTCAAGAAATATACGAATTCGGAGTGCTGACAGCTTCAACACAGCGTCGACATAGGTCCGACAGGGCAAACAGTGCTCAAACCTTTCAGACCTGGTGTGCAGCAACATGCGAACTTGGCATCTTTGGAAGGCTATGGCTGCCATGGCCATGGCATGGCTACCATGGCTGCCAAGGCTTTGGATGCTATGGCTGGGACTGTAATAGTGCGATCAACTCCGAGATCGTCACAACCTGGAGATTTTCCAGGCGCCAATCTTGCAACCAGATGCATGCAATTGCAGTACAAACATATATAGACGTATACTTCCGTTTACGTGAGGCTTGGAGCGTTGATGTTCCATTCTTGACTACTCCGATGGCTTTGCAAGGAAAGCAACTCCCAACCCAACGGTACACCTGTGCCTCTGAGACTAAAACCAGCAACACCTCCCACCAATGTACCGAGTAAATTTGATGCATGTTTAACACAAAGAAATACATGCGCCCCCCCACAACTATATATCAATGATATTGATATTCACCGCATGTATATGAAGTCGTTTCGTAAAGTGCTCATAAAGTATACTGTCGAATGTGGCAGGAAATGGCAGGAATCATCCACCGCTTCCAAGGCATGGAATACATTCCGAGCTACGCCAGAAGACCTGGCGACGACGGTGTCAAACGCTCATGAGCAATCGGACGGTCTATCTCTAAACATCTCATTTGAGTCAACATCAAACTATCAACCGGGCTTGACAAGAGCCAGGGCCTGATGTCAAGCAACTCAAAGATCGCAGAGGTTTCATCAGTAGATAGCTCCACTCCTACCTCAAAACAGCAGGATCCAAAATCAATGGCGACAAGCAGTCGAGTCCAAGCGCCAGGCTCCCCCAATCATGATATATCTGTCACGGGAAATTACCATGGCATGAGGGAAAAATGTGAACCTGGATATTCACTCGATATCCTTTACCTCCTGAGTTAGAGGCGCGCTTCAGGCTCGCGACCTCGGAACGTTGGACAAGTTGATGAAACTGGGTACAAGTCCATCCAGTTTCATCAACTTGTCCATCCACGTCCGAGCGGCAAATCCATCGCGGTCTAGAGGTGCACGGTGGTTTGGCACCTTTCGACATGGAACAAACAGAGGGATTTCCATAGGCCGCGGACAGCACTGATGACCCTGTTGGTGCAGCTTTCCCAGCTAGACACCTCCTTAAAAGTCAGCATTCCTTGCTGTAGCAGCTGCATCCTCAAAGCCTTGCAAATGGATCCACAGTTCAATCATTTTTGGCACAGTATCGACATCGGAAGTTCAAACTAATTCATAGCTTTCTTCCCGTAGACGCCACCAGGTTGACGTCTGTGGACTTTGGCAACAAAGAAGTCTTCAACTCCAAACTTCATTGTTGCTCCAAAAACTCGACTACCAGACCTCCAGCACACAGCAGGGGGCAAAAAGGCGCAGGCCCTAGCAAGTTGCCGAAGAGCGAGCACTTCAAAAACCCAGGAAGTGACCAAATCTGACCAATTAATCCAAATATGGCTAAACAGCAGCAGCTTATGCTCTGTTGCTCTTGGTCAGGGCCTTTAAAAATCCACCAATTGAGATGCCATTCACAGAGTCGCCTCAGCAGCCAAACAAGCACGCCATGACAAAATGCAGTTCTGCAGCTGCAGCCAAAGATCCACTGAGAAAATTCACCACGGGTGCCATCTCCCACATTTCAACCTCACACATGTCACACACAATTGACACATTGACCAACAATTTGATCACTAACAGCACTAACGCTTGGAAATGGCAGCCAACTGACACCGTGACCCCATCCACAGATTCTAACAAGATTTGGAGCTCCTGCAGGGAACAATTTGAACTTGAAACTAGGGAAGGAATTGGTCCAATAATTGGCTTCCTCGCCTTCATATATCCCATATATCCCAAATTTGCACACCAGTCATGTCAAGTTTTGCATCCAAATTTGAAGAAAAGAACAGAAGAGGAATAGACCAAGTCGCAGAATGGGAATAGACCAAGGACAGCAACTTAGCAAGAACATAAGAAATTAGTTCAAGGAGCATCTAACTTACTCCGTGAGAAAGCAGCAATGATGGCAATGTGTGAACGCAAACGGTCCCCAGAGGTGTAAAGGTTTGCTGCACGCGGCAGGTGGAGTACGGATGTCAAGGAATAGAGACCAGAAATGACCAGAACAGGGACTGGAACCAGCAGCAACGACAGGAGCAACGACAGGAACGTTGCCAGGGCCCTTTCCACCCCTTTCCTTCATGCTAAGAATTTCCCACAATTCTCAATGAAAGAAGTGTTTTATTTTGCTGGAACCAGGAGTAGTGTGCACAAAATGTCCTCTCTTCCCTGCTTTTGAGCTGGGTGGCCGATTGTGCATCTCCACGTCGCACTGATTCATCCCATCAATTCTGTTGAGTGATCCCTGAAGTATGATTCCCCGCTAGCCCTTCCCCTTGATCTGGATTTCGGTTCCAGATTCTACACTTTGGTTGGGGTAAAGATTTTAGTCATACATGCAGATGCTCTGGGAGGCATGGTCCTTTCTTGTCTTGCTCTGAATTTGGTGCCATTAGGCAACTGACCTGGAAATTGAAATGGGATAGGTTTTCAATGGAAACTAGAGCCCATGTTTTTCTTCGTGTTTATTTCTTGGAAGGTAGCTGCGGAGGAAGTGATCCACGCTGGAGATTTCTTCACTCCCCCTTATATCACAGACTTCCCCACCCCTTCCGCCTTCTTACCATGCAGCCCACCCCGCCAGATCCCCTCAAGAAGGAGGCTCTTTGACAGCACTTGGGAGAAAGCATGAAAAAAGATACCAAGAGACCATTCTAGTCAAACACTAGCAGAAAATCTTGACCAAGAACTATGAGGGAGATCAACTACAACAAAAATCATCAAAATCCACGTCACCAAAGGTTGACGAACTATGGTGCCTCAATTGGTCGTGGCAGACGCAGCAACAACAAAACCTGGAGAAAGAAGAATAGAAAGGGCTATCAAAAAACTTAGCCTCCACAGTCTGCTGCAGCCTGGTGGAAAGTTGTGCAGGACATGGAAGCTGTATGGAAGTTAGATGAAGTTAAAGGAAACCAAGGGTTTTTTCCACCGAAGAACCCTGAATATCAGTTAAGAAAAAAGTAAATTTATGTTTCCAAAATGATTGCAGGCAGAGGGTAGCATCGTTTCACCCTCCAATTGTTCATTTTAAGCAGCCTGAATTTTCCTTAAAGAAATGTGTTACCATTACAGCAGGCAGGCAATCCAGGCCAACTTGGAACCGGAGTTGGTTTCGGAGTTGGTTGCTACCCCAACCTCAGAAAGCAGAAAGCAGGAGACTTGCCTCGAGCAGGACATCAAAATGCTCGTTTTGCAGCAATCGTTCAGACTTCTGTTCTCACCACTCTATCTATACTTCCCTCTTGATTCTGAAAGCCTTGGCACTTCTTTGTGTCCGGCCTTAAACTTTTGGATTGGGAGCCGTTTCAACCGTCCGTGTCAATCCGAACAAGGACACTAGCTGGGTCCCATCCTGAATTTATGAGTCGGTGCAAAACAATTGCCTGAAGTGCCCGACACAACCTGTACCTGTCCATACCTGTCCCATACCTGTCCTCCTTGCCAAACTTGGAGTCTTCAGCAAAGTCAGGAGACTGCGGTTGCGGCGTAGGGTCTTGTTGAGATTCTTAAGCACGGCCCCCCCGGGTGACGACCTACAACCTGTGTAGTGAATCAAAAGAAAAGTCGATATACTGTATAGGTATTCTTCGTGATCACGATCGATACTGCCGTTCCAGACTGGAAAGCACCAGTGACACGTGAAACACAGCCTCATCCACCATAGTATGCAGTACGGTCTCAATGCTACGATAGCCTTGCAAGCAGCAGTTCGGTTGTTTCCAGCAAAAAAAACTGACATATCTATGGCATTGGATGAACGCAGACATTGCAACATTTTGCACTTTGCATTTCTTGCTATAAGAATCGATAGTGAGGACAAAATGAATGAAATGAGATTGAAGATTATTGAAGGATCCTTTTGAATCCTTTTGAGCGTTTGTGCAGTCTGTCTCAGAACATTTTCCGACTTTGGGGCGCAGACCTTGTTGGACCCTCTTCCTGCAGCCCTGCATCTTGGCAGGTCGTGGGCAAGATACGTTGACGAATCATGACGAATCATGGTTGTTTAGGACTCGTTTCTGTGTTGAATCAACAAATAGTGAACACAGTGAACACAGTGAACACAGTGAACACAGTGAACACAGTGAACACAGTGAACACAGTGAACACAGTGAACACCTCCAAAGAGATGGTGGGCTCGGCAAACATCAGAACCTTGGCGTTTGATGCTTTTGTGTTCGACGGCGATGGTTTCGCCCAAAGGGAAAGGAGATGGCAGAAGTATGCAAAAATATGTAGAAGTGGTCAATGGATGCCAATGGCCTTTCATGGCCAAGGGCCTTTCATGGCCAAGGGCCTCACATTACGACAGGGCCCTCGGACGCTTCTGAGACACCGGCGCTCTTCAGTTCAGACACAGAAATGCCATCAATTCCTTGATATCTGAATCATTCTGAATCTACACTGCATGGAGCACATGCAGGCCATACAGGAAAGCCTAGGAATCAACACTCGAGAAAGAACAAGAAACAACCCCAATTCTGTTTTAATCTATTTAGCAATTTAGCCATGCTCAAAGCACACCTTAGGCCGGAGCCGTCTACATCCATCATTGGGAGCAGCTTCTTGCAATCAATTTCACTGAAGTGAAACCTTCGGTGTAGAGACCAAAACTTCAAACGCGGTTGGAACCGTTCAGTGAACCTCTGAGATGAAAGGGCTCGTTGGGTGTGCCACGAACACAACAAACACATACTGGCACAAACTGACACTGCATGCCTTGCAATTGTGGCAGTCATCAGGATCCAGCAAGCCACACAGTTTGATATCCTATACTGCATTGTGGCTGGGGTGCCCTACATCTTCTTCAAAATCCTGACTCATGCAAACGGATTCCATTGCAAATGTGGATTCCATCACCTAAAACATCTAAAACTGTTTATGAGGTAGACCCAGCAGCATTGGTCTTGATCACCTGGTGTACAGCATACTCTCACTGGCAAATTGTGCCTCTCCATCAGCTAACTCGATAACGTGGGGAATCATGTCGATGCAAAGGCTGCTCCTCTGCCACTTGTCGGCACTAACTTCTTCTTGTTCATTTGAAACGCCCAGTGCCTCCTGCTCAAGCAACCAGAATTGTGAAAGCACTGTGATTGACACAATACCTGCTTGTCTGCGCTGCACAGAAGATTCCCAAACTATATCTACCTTGCCGAGATGAACAAGGATATCTGCTTTCAAAATCTCAGAGCATTTGCACAAATTGTTTCTTGTGGAATTCATTACACCTATTTATGCCACTCAATATTTGAACCCCTGGTAGCTCAACAACACCCAAATCACAGAGATAAATGTGGGCGTGCCTTCAACTCAGCCAGCCTTCCAGAAGGCTTCAAGGCTGTGGCTAGATCCTCTAGAACCAAAGGTGGGGCAACCTGCCAGCACCGACGTTCCATGTTAGTGCTGTTCACTGTACTAGTATTCACTCCATTCACTCCTCAGGTTGTCATCGTCGTGAAAACCGCCAAGGCTGCCAAGGGAAAAACCAGTGTTTTAAGCATCCAAGAACAGCCCTGCTACAATACGTTCTGATGTTGATCCTTCTTCGGGATCTTTCAAGATGCGGAAAGGGCCTTTCCCATTCAAGACTGCCCCAAAGCTGGTCACAAGTCACAAGCACGGATCTCACTAGGTCCAGCTATAGAATAATCAGTATGTATATAGATGTATATAGACATGTATAGACATCTTTAGACTTTGGATGATCACTAGACTGAAACCGGATTCGAAATGATTCAAAAACCGCAGTGCAGTTTGGCACATGGCACACCTGGGGCACCAGACTCCTGCCAAGCCACATAGCAGCTCGCTGAGTGTGACGGTCTGGGAGGGATCGTTCCTCCAGGCTACGTCCAAAACGGCGCATGGAAGTTTCCTGCTTCACGACGTTTCAACTCTAAGCCGTGGCAATTCTTCGAATTCTTGGCTCCCCCGCGGATTTCGAATCGAATTGAAAATGGCTCGATGCTCCTGCAGCACACAAATCACAAAGACCCCCCCGCCTTCAAGCTTGTCCTGGAATTTTGGCTATGTTTGACGTGTAACCTAACCTAACCTCACCGTACCTAACCTAACTCTGTACTAACTCTGTTGTGTCTGCATGTCACACTTTTGTCCCCTCCTCTGGCTGGATTACCCAAGCCCTGCCTCGCACTGTTCAGCGAGGATTATCCAATCTGACTATTTCTGCCCTGCGCTTCGTCAACTTTCCAAGTTTTGCATTCTGATATATTCAATATATTCGTTAAGTTCGGCGTTAAGAAAAAGAATTGTGGATACGAACAAAGCAGAATCGCTGACGAAGTTCACTGCGGGCACTGCATCTCAAGCTGGGCCCTTTGCTGAGATACTCGGAGAATCGCTCAAAGGAGAGTGGAAGCATTGTCATGTCCTGCCATGTGGACATGTGTGGACAATACCACAGTGCTCCATTTTGCCGGAACAATCAGAAACATGTGACTGGACCTACAGAACGCAGGCTTCCTCGAACCTGTCACAAAGAAACCTCTTGTGGCCCCAATTGTCTATGAAAAGATCGCTTTGATCCTGAGGATCAAGTGGCTGAAGACAGACACTACAACATTTGTTATGCATGGGTCCGATGCTTCTGCAGCAGACTTAATTGCCCCAAAATCCAACACACTATCTTCGGAAAAGGTCTACTAGGCTTCTGTTTCTCTTGATAGTTAGCTTACAAGTTACAAGTGCACTAAATGCCTGACTGCCCAAAACCTAATCTTTGAAGCAGTTCTACTGTCATTGTCCCTCACAACAAGTTGACCGCAAGGCCAGGCCTGCCCAGGCCCATGCCTCACGGAGAACTGCCAAGTGGTCAAGGTGATTTGTCCGATACAGAAGGTCGAGTTAGTCAAGTTAGTCCAGTTGGGGCAAAATCGCAAAACCCTGGCTCTACAGTTGGCTCTTAGCAAGTTCGTTCACAAAATGTAGACATATTGTGACATATTGATGTAAGCCTTGGATTTTGTGAACTTGCACGATGAATCAAGCTTGATTGAAGTAAAGACATAAAGCTTGAAAAGCAGAAAGCAACCAGAAAGTAACCAGAAAGTGATCTTGAGGTTGCTGCATGGCTGACAAAGCTGTCATCATTGAAGGAAAACCCAGGCACCTCAGCCCCGAGATACCAGCGAAGTATTGCTTTGAGTATGGCAATTGTGACACGGACAAATGTCTGTAGCGCAGGGTTTGCGGTGCTCGGCGCAAGGATCACTGGCTTCGCTTCCAGTTCCAATGTTCCCCCAAAATGGAATGGTTGATCACCGGTTGATCTGTCAGAAAGACACAAGACCTGCTGCAATATTTTTTTGGCATGTCGAACCAGTGGACCCAAACACCATTCCACGACATTTGAGATTTTGTCTCTTTTGCAACAGAGAAGATACACTTGCCGTCTCATAGGGTCCACGCAACAAGCGCTTGCGCAGCGTCTCCATGCAAAGGACAGGCGCGACAGTTTCGATCTCGGATGGCAAAGACTTCCAGTATCTTCCAGTCAAATCAAAACTACAGTACTATGAAGATCTATGAAGATCTATGAAGTGAAGCTGAATTCAGATTCTAAGCTCTCCTTCCTGAGGAGGTCATCTGATCTCTGGGCTCCCAAGCTCCCCAATGAAATTCTTCAAGTGTGACATCTCCATCCTGACGCCATGTCGATAGCTTGACAAAGTAAGAAAATGCCAAAGGATTCGCCAGAAGAAAGATGAGAAGATTCACAATAAGAATCATAGTAAGATTCAAAAAGATTCAAATTCAGAACCCACCTTGTTCTCGTCAAGAAGCTCCTCAGCTGCTGTGATCATCAGAGAAGCACTTGTTACAGTGTCAGGCAACGGGGCGCAAAATCTAGCGAAACCTGCTCAGTAGCCTTGGTAAAATCACCCTGAAAGAAATTTCGGAAATTGCACATACGGACTCAAAGTATAGTCAGGAGTCATAAGGAAGCAAGATGAATCATATCAAAAACAAACGTCTGTCTGACTGTGAAGCGCTTGCAATGCATACACTGGAATTCGCGAAATCCATCTGTGACTTGAACAACTCATGGCTTGGACATGCTTGGACTATGGTTATATACCAAATTCTTGAAGAGTTCAGTCATTGAAGAAGTGAAAAAGTCATTAAAATTCCATATTGGGTCTCTAGCCGCACAGGTCTCTCTTCTTTCAGACGGAATGCATCACCAATAACATGAGTCCAGGCACATAGATCACACGTGCATCCTGCATGCTTGCAAGACCTGCAAATGCACGAAAGGTTCTTGCAACACCGACAATACCCAGCCACCAATCCAGGTAGAAATTCACAAAGACCGTGGCGATTGAGCCCCCGACCAGATCGACCAGTACAATTGAAGGCTCTTTCCAATTGTATGTTTCTTAAACGCTGAAATTGAAACAGCTGTTCGCCTGAAAATGTGCATTGAATACAAATTGAATACCGTACTGGCATGAAATTGATTCGAATCCAGTACCTGGGTCCTCCATGGTCCTCCCCGCCTAGGTTGGTCATAGCTGCGGCCCACTCCTGCAGGTTCATTTCCTTCGTCACCTAGGAGGCACCACAAAGTCATGGGAAGTGTCGGATAATTCTTAGCTCACATGACCTGCGTTTCACCATGAAAATACTCCCCATGCAGGCACCCCATATTTATTTGCATACTCATCACGACTCATCAAAGAAGCATAATATTGGTGGATCGAATGGAAACTTCATGCGTACGCATTTGCAAAAGAAAGGTCGTTGTGATTCTGCGCCTTTGACAAGTAGCTGTCGATGGCCACAAAAGCATCCTGTCAGGATATCACGACAGAAACATGCAACATGTCTGATATCGAATGAGAGTTCTGAGCGTAACGTAGAACCAAATTAGAACTCACTCGATTGGAACCCAATTAGCACACAGGCCTGGATCGTAGGCCATTTTTGGAGAAGTTTCTCTCGAAAGTCATGGAGAGGGTGGCCCTGACACGTTGCCGACATTGCTGCCCAAATTGGTTAGCACAGATCCAAGCAATGAAGATGAAGATGGATGGTTCTGGAGTGAGTGGAATGCATATGCGCACACAAGCAGCACTTTGTCCTTCCTCATTCCCAGGTCACAAGTCAAACTAGAAAGGGAGACCTGAAACTTACGCAGGCTGCCATTTCAAATACAATCAAACACAAGTGTGTCAAACGACTATGCCCTGGGAACGCTGATTGAAACAAAAGTCAGCACCCCTTTCAGCGGATGTTGCTTTGTTGAATTTGGACATTAAGGTTGTCCAAGCTTCAGGCGCAGGTTTGTTTGCAAAAGTGGCATCGATTAGGCACCCCTGCTATGGTAGCTTTGTAATGGTGCAGCGGGGGAGGAGCCGAAGTTGCCCCCAGGGACAGAAGTTTGTGGTCTACCGATGGTATTGACGTGGCTGCACGAGTTTCGACCAGGAACACTAGAAACTCCTGCGCGCAGTACAGGACTGCAAATCTGATTTCTGGAGATCAAGATGACACAAGATATCAGGTCGCACAATGGTCAACATTGTTGGGAAGGTCAATACATCGCGAATATGTGTTTGTTTTGTGCGGGAATGAAGAATTATTATGAATTATTGGGGATTTATTACTAAGGAGGCACGTCATGAGTCTACGTCTGCTATGCATCTGCAAAAGCCAGATATTTGCGATACATGTCAGCAGATGAGAAGAACTTGCATTTGACAAGGGCCGAATACTTTGCAGGGACGAAATCACAAGAGCACTTGCAATCCTGATCGGCAGACTGTGCTAGAATAAATCACTGAGCGCAGAAGCCAGAGCAACTCTACGACTCTACCTATGCGCATTGTGGGTGTTTGACATCCACTGAGGCATGACTGGCTGACCAGGTCGAGTGTCCAAAACTAGGGAAGAAAGAGAACTGGAGGTGTGGGCAAGCGCAGAGAGAGAGAGAGAGAGGGAGAGAGAGAGAGAGAGAGGGAGAGAGAGAGGGAGAGAGAGAGGGAGAGAGAGAGAGAGAGAGAATGACACTTCTGTCACGAACTATGTAGGTCTCATGCATCCAAGAAATAAAACAGGTATAGATAGATACCATGTTTGTGACGCAAAGTACAACAGCTGCCAGAAGTGTCCCGCCCACCAAGAGAAACTGAATCGTAGAAACAATCTCTGTCAACGTTGCTGGCTTTCAAACGAAGTTTCAAGTTTCACCAGTCCACAGTCCACCCATGCCAATCTGATCCAATCTGATCTAATCTGATCCAATCTGATCCAATCTGCCTTTCGCTTCCGTCTTCCGTGCCTGTCATCATCTACATTTGGCAAATGACGCGGTGATGTGCATGCGAACTTAATCGAACTAATATAACCTCACAATTCTGGTTCGAAGTTGTTTGAGGCCATGGATCTATATTTGCCATAGTATGCCATATGATGATTCTGTAAATCAACAATATCGCAGAAGTGTCACAGGAGTCTTCGTTAAGTCTTTGGGCCAAGGCCTTCATGGTGGCACGTTGGGAGGTTTTTCTGCAGAGCTGCTCAACTGTTTCAGCTATCCATCTACCAGCATGCGTTTTCTTGTACCTGTTTTCTCACAGCATGACACTGTGGGTCAGACATGGTCAGATTCCATGCTGTGGAGTACTTTGAGTAGGAAAAGGCTGAAGGTGAGGATGGGAATGGCACGATATGAGCTGCGGCTTTGCGCAGCACACAAGTTCAAACGAACTTGCAGTATGAGGCGACAGTATCGAACAGTCGAGAAATATGGAGGATTCCACGCCATGGAGACTTTTCAGTCAACATGCGTTTAAACTAGTGGTCTTAGGCTACAAAAGCCAATTCACTTGTGTAGACGTGTAGCCTCGAACACACATCCTTTCCCACAGGACAATCTTGGCTGCCATCCTGACGCAGACTTGCCACGCAGCTACTGATATTGGTTGTGTAGCAGTTTGTTGGCTCCCAAGAGGCTTTCGTTGCCAACCTGGTCAGAGTCAGTAGGATGAATCTGCCCCAGTCGTCTGCACTGAATTTCATCGTCTGACTTTGAGAGTGCCACTACTACACGTCTCTACTATGTACCAAAGAAAATTATCCCGGCAAGAGACCCCAAACGGTTTCGGGGGTGTGAGGATAATGTGAGATAATGCATGATAATGCATGACAATGTATGATAATGCATGACAATGTATGATAATGCATGACAATGTATGATAATGCATGACAATGTATGATAATGCATGACAATGTATGATACTGTTGAGGATGAGGATGATGATGATGATGATGATGATGATGATGATGATGTTGATGATGAAGATGATACTGTTGAGGACGATGATGTTGAGGATGATGATGTTGAGGATGATGATGTTGAGGATGATGAGGTGCAGGAGGATTATGTTGTGGGTGATGAGGTAGAAGATGATGATGTTGAGGATGATGATGTTGAGGAAGATGATGTTGAGGAGGATGAGGATGAGGATGACAATGCGGAAGATGAGGTTGAGGATGATGATGGTGTCCTAGCAAAATTTCTGTACAAGATGTCTTTTAGAGGTCTTTTGGCAAGATCTCTTTTTGAGATCTCTGTAGAAGCTCTCTAGACAGCTCTCTTGGCAAGATCTATGCGAGAGACCTCTTGGCAAGATCTCTTTACAGGATCTCTGTAGAAGGTCTCTTGGCAAGATCTCTGCATGAGATCTCTGTAGAAGCTCTCTTGGGAAGATCTATGCAAGAGACCTCCTAGCAAGATTTCTGCAATAGAGACCGATCTCTTTATGACATCTCTGTCGGAGGCTCTCTAAAGTAGCTCTCTTGGCAAGATCTCTGTAGAAGATCTCTACAAGAGGTCTCTTAGCAAGATCTCTGTACAAGCTCTCTCTAAGAGGTCTCTTGGCAAGATCCCGGTGTGAGATCTATCTAAGAGGTCCCTTGGGAAGATCTATGCAAGAGACCTCTTGGCAAGAATTCTGCAATAGAGATCTATGCAATGTCTTTGTACAAGATCTCCAGAAAGGTGTCTTGGCAAGACCTCTGTACAGGATCTCTATAGGAGGTCTCTTCGCAAGATCTCTTTATGACATCTCTGTCGCAGGCTCTCTATATAAGCTCTCTTGGCAAGATCTGTGCAAGGTCTTGGCAAGATCTCTGTAGAAGATCTTTATAAGAGGTCTCTTGGCAAGATCTCTGTACAAGCTCTCTGTAAGAGGTCTCTTGGCAAGATCTCTGTGTGAGATCTCTGTAAGAGGTCTCTTGGGAAGATCTATGCGAGAGACCTCTTGGCAAGATCTCTGCAACAGAGATCTATGCAATGTCTCTGCGCAAGATCTTCACAAGAGGTGTCCTGGCAAGACCTCTTTGCAAGATCTCTCTTTGCAAGATCTTTCAACAAGAAGTTACGATCGCAATTTTACACCAATTTGTGACAGTGCAATTTTACACCAGTTTTTGCGACTTGAAGCTCATTTCGTGCGAAAGGGTTGCATCTGAAGTTACAAAACTGCAGTTTTACACCAGGTTTTGAAGGTCGAACCTCATTTCGTGCGAAAGGGTTGCATCTGAAGTTTCAAAACCGCAGTTGTTCACCAATTTTTCCCGCCTGAGCGAAGGGTTCTTCTAAAAGTTGGATCTGTCAATACATCTTCACATCCTCACATCTTCACATCTTTACATCTTTACATCTTCACATCTTCACATCCTCACATCTTCACATCTTCACATCCTCACATCTTCACTTCTTCACATCTTCACATCCTCACATCTTCACATCCTCACACCTTCACATCTTCACATCCTCACATCTTCACATCTTCACATCTTCACATCCTCACATCTTCACATCTTCACATCTTCACATTCTCTTTCTGTCTCTCCCTCTCTCTCTCTCTCTCTCCCTCTCTCTCTCTCTCTCCTCTCTCTCTCTCTCTCTCTTTCTCTCTCTCTCTCTCTCTCTCTCTCTCTCTCTCTCTCTCTCTCTGTCTCTCTCTCTCTCTCTCTCTCTGTCTCTGTCTCTCTCTCTCTCTCTCTCTCTCTCTCTCTCTCTCTCTCGCTCTCTCTCTCTCTCTCCCTCCCTCTTCTCTCTCTCTCTCTCTCTCTCTCCCCTTTCTCTCTCTCTCCTTCTTTTTCTTTCTTTCTTTAGGCCGCGGGCAGTGCCGACGAGCCACCACGAAACGTCAACCCTTTTGCACGAAATGAGGTTCGATCGTCAAAAACTCAGGTAAATTTGCAATTTCGAGGTGCCCACGCCAACCTTTAGGCACGACATGAAATTCGATCGTCAAAAACTGCAGTAAAATTGCGATTTCAAGGTGTCGGCGCCAACCCTTACGCGCGAAATGAGGTTCGATCGTCAGAAACTAAAATAAAATTGCGATTTCCAGGTGTCCGCTTACAAACGACATGAAATTCGATCGTCAAAAGCTGCAGTAAAATTGCGATTTCAACTGTGCCGGAGCAACCCTTCCCGCACGAAATGAGGTTCGATCGTCAAAAACTGACGTGAAATTGCGATTTCAAGGTGTCGGCGGCAACCCTTACGCACGAAATGAAGCTCGATTGTCAAAAACTATGGCGGAATTGCGATTTTACGTCTCTGTGTAAAAGCGTCTGTGTGTGTAAAAGTTTCTGTGTGTGAGAGGGTCTGTGTGTGAAAGTGTCTTTGTGTAAAGGTGTTTGTGTGTAAAGGGTCTGTGTGTAAAAGTGTTTGTGTAAAATGGTCTGTGTGTAAAAGGATCTGTGTGTAAAAGCGTCTGTGTGTACAAGGGTCCAACTGTGTGTAAGAGGGTCTGTGTGTAAAAGTGTCTGTGTGTAAAAGATTTTGTGTGTAAAAGGGTCCCTGTGTAAAAGCGTCTGTGTGTACAAGGGTCTGTGTGTAAAAAGTTCTTGTGTGTGAAAGGGTTTGTGTGTAAAAGTGTGTGTAAAAGTGTGTCTGTGTGTAAAAGTGTGTTTGTGTGTGAAAGGGTTTGTGTGTAAAAGTGTGTCTGTGTGTAAAAGTGTGTTTGTGTGTAAAAGGGTCTGTGTGGAAAAGCCCATGTGTGTAGAAGGGTCTGTGTGTAAAAGCACCTGCGTGTAAACGATGAGGATGAAGATCAGGATGAGGATGAAGATGAGGATGATGAGGGTATGTGAATGAGGATGAGGATGAGGATGATGATGATGGGTTTGTGGATGAGGATGAGGATGAGGATGACGATGAGGATGAAGAGGAGGATGAGGATGAGGATGATGAGGGTGAGGATGAGGAGGATGATAAGGATGATGAGGATGATGAGGATGAGGAAGCGCAGGATGAGGATGAGGATGAGGATGATGATGGTGAGGATGAAGAAGAGGATGGAGATGGTGAGGATGGGGATGATGATGATGATGATGATGGTGAGGATGAAGATGAGGATGGAAATGGTGAGGATGGGGATGAGGATGATGATGATGATGAGGATGAGGATGAGGATGATGAGGATGACAAGGATGATAAGGATGATAAGGATTATGATGAGCTTCACATATTCACATTTTCATATCCTTTCGCAGGAGGTTACGCAGGTCACTAAGGCACAGGTTTCAGGTCAGAGTGCATCCAAGCGCAGGTCCTAGACCACGAATATGTTTGTAAAACAAAACAAACGGAACTAAACATGGACAATCGTTGGCTGGCAGTGTCTGATTTTTTAACTTTGTTTCAGTTGGACAATCGACTAAGGACGGTGTATGTTGCTGTTGAAGAAGTTAGTGACTAAGGATGTAGTTTTGCAGGAGGTTGCGCTGGTCACTAATGCACAGGTACCCACTGTGATCATTCGAAACACAATGACAGTGGTTGCTTCGCAGTTTCATATGTGTTGGTTTAGGGATAGTGCATGTTGTTGAGAACTGACCTTGTGGATATCAACGTGTTCTCGCAGGCATGTTGTTGTCTAAGGGCTTTGTGACTAAGGACATAGCCTTCGGGAGGTTGCGCATGTCACTAGGCACAGGTACCATTTTTTCTGCATACCCAGCTGGGATACCTCTCAGTACTGCGAAGAATTTCATCGTGGTTCTTGGAGGCCCGGATAGGGATACATTTTCACATCCTGGTGATTTTTACACCTTGGCATCTTCACCTCCTACGTCTTCACATCTTCACATCTTCACATCCTGGTGATTTTCGTTTGCCAGGTGATCGCAACGAAGAGGTTTTTCCCGAGAGCGTCTGAGCGAAGGGTTCTTCTAAAAGTTGGATCTGTCAATACATCTTCACATCTTCACATTCTCTTTCTCTCTCTCCCTCTCTCTCTCTCTCTCTCCCTCTCTCTCCCTCTCCTCTCTCTCTCTCTCTCTCTTTCTCTCTCTCTCTGTCTCTCTCTCTCTCTCTCTCTCCCTCCCTCTTCTCTCTCTCTCTCTCTCTCTCTCTCTCTCTCCCTCTCTCTCTCTCTCTCTCCCTCTCTCTCCCTCTCCTCTCTCTCTCTTTCTCTCTTT
>BGPT01002654.1:47364-77536 GCA_003297045.1 Symbiodinium sp. clade C Y103
ATTGTACATAACTCCGTTTTTCCGTGTAAACCATTACTTATCCGATACTCGCACCTTTTTTGCGATATATGGCCTTTGTGTGTGTGGGGGCAACCCCTGGGCCAAAGGGCTCTAATTCGACTTCCTTCGATGCCCAAGTTTTTAACCATTCACCAGCAGGGGGCTGTTGCTCCATTTTGACACATACTGTGCATAATTCCGTTTTTCCGATTTTCATATCAGATCTTTTTTGCGACACACGGCCTTTGTGTGTGGGGGCAACCCCTGTACCAAAGGGCTATAATCAGATTTACTCCGGTGTCCAAGTTTTAACTATTCACCCGCAGGGGGCGACAGGGTCGCTGCATGGCTGTCGCCAACGAAGCTCCATGCAGTTGACTAGGATATGGNGGGCGACAGGGTCGCTGCATGGCTGTCGCCAACGAAGCTCCATGCAGTTGACTAGGATATGGAGTCTGATCAACTCCACGTACCTGCCGTTGTGCTCCATCTTTTTAGTATCGGTGTACAGATCCGGATCCAGTCTCGCAGTTTTTTCAATCAGCTTTCCATGTAGTGATTTCATTTTTGTGCTGCAAAAGGCCTTCAACTGGAATATCCAGATCCCTCGTTTGGGAAACCAGAAAGACTCATAGACAACAAACNATTTTTGTGCTGCAAAAGGCCTTCAACTGGAATATCCAGATCCCTCGTTTGGGAAACCAGAAAGACTCATAGACAACAAACGGTCTATCAAGTGTGTGTGAAAGCGTTGTGCGTGAAAAAACTATGTAGCAGCCAAAGTTCTATGTGACACAGTTGTGTGTGATAGAGTTGTGTGACAAAGTTGTGCAAACCAGTGCTGCCGTCAGTGCCACGCGTGCCTAACAAAAGGAGCGCGATTGTCACTCAGTGCCACGGTTGCCACACAAAAGCAGCATCAATGTCACCAAATGCCACGTGTGCCACGCAAAGTGCGTGCCAATCGGCGACCAAGAGTGCCACCTTACCCAGCCTAGTGCTGCAAAAGCAGCATGACCGTCACCAAGTACCACGCCTGCCACATTCAAGCACCATCAATGTCACCACACGCCACGCCTGCCACGCAAAGTGCCGCGGTGCCAATCGACGACCAAGCGTGCCACCTGACCCAGCCCAGTGCTGTAAGTGCCACGCCTGCCACACAAACTGGGTTTTGCGCATTGCTGTATTTGCTGTCAACAGCTGCAAGAAAAGGGAGGTAACATTGGTCCAGTGGTGCTTGTTTGGTTGGTGGTTTCAACATTAAAAAAGACCCTTGTTGTGAATGTATCCACTTTTGATGCCCAGAAACTGTGACAAGGGGCGGAACCTTTATTCGCGACAGCAACTCAGTGGCCAAGGACACTGGTCCGATGGCATTGTGCTCGCTGCAGGTAGCTGGAGAGGCAGATGAAACCCCCCATGGCGGGATGTTGTCTGCAGTTTGGCCCAAGAATGGTGCCGGTTCACATCTCTGGCGGGGCCGTGTGACAGCAATACCTCCAGGAAAAAACATCACATAGCACCCATCCCTGGAATATGTGTTGAAGGCAGTTGAAGGGATATTTTCTTTCACCGAAAGCATGACCTGCTTGCTCCAATGGGATGCCCTGACGCCTACCGTCGCAGCGACCTGCAGCTGCTGCAGAAAGTGCGCATCCTGGGGCGGACGCCCAGTGCGGCAGGCCGCTGGCCGTAAGGTCTTTGGGGTGATCCCAAATATGGCCCCAAAATGGGCGACAGCTCGTGATTTTGGAAATCCAGTTTTGGTTGAAGAGGGTACTTTGGAGCCATGTATATGTGAGATCCAATTCATATATTTCGTATGCAGGGAGATGTTCCTGTGTGAGATCCTGTGGGCATGGGTCGAAAAACTGCAAACCTCAAACTAATCAGAGCAGAATCACCAATGGGGACATATATGACAAACTAAAAATGAGATTATATTCAAAAAGTGAATTCCAACGGAAAGGTGAATCAATCAAAATCGTGATCATCAGCGACTAAAGCGACTACAGTGGGAGTCTAGTCCATCACAAACAACAAGAATCAAAGCAACAGGTAATGACAAACACAAGAATTTGGCATGTAGATGCGAGTCAACCAAACGTCAATGTGGATTCACCAAGAATTGAAGAGTTAAATGTGCCAATAAAACTTGGAGAGAACTGAAATAGCCAACAAAGGGCGGATACTGTATCACTTGCACTGATGGATGTGGATCCAAATCTAACACATACTGTTGTGGATAGTATCCCAGAACATGGATAGACTAGGTCTAACGCTATATCCCTCAAGCATCCTGCAGGGTTCAAGATCTTGTTCACTGGCTTCATATGTCTTGATTCCCTGCTTGTTTGCCTAGCTACTTCCCGCACTCCGTTTGGCCTTCTTCCCCGACAAACTGCCATTTTTTCTTTGACTCTCCATCCCCAGTTGATTGTTGGTCATCTCTGAGTCATCATCATATAGTTACTTTGCCATATACCGTATGTTATGCATCATACAAGGATATAAATTTGATATAAGTGATATACAAGTGATATAAGAAAACCATAGGAAACCAACCTGCACAGGTCCGATGATCCGAAGATACCGGTCCGATGATCCCGTTGTTTTTTTCCCGTTGCCGCACAGGCCTGGCCGCGCTGCGCGAGCTCCGGCGCTTCCGCCGCGCGCCACAGACGGCGCTGCCGCTGCTGCAGAGCTTCAAGGGCTTTCCGTGGCAGGCGTTGACCTTGCTGAAGGCCTTAAGGCTACACCAGGCCAGGGGGATGGTGGGGATGGTGGGGATGGTGGGGATGGAATATGTTTGTAGATTTTTTGCCTCTAGTGTCACTAGTGAGAAACATCTCATAGATGTATGGTTGATAAAAAGAAATACCCGCAATTCCAGGGCGATGTTGACACAAGGACATGATGGTAACCACCCTTGGGAGCAGTCCTTTTCCTTCTCCAAATTGGTTGGCCAGGTGGAGATCGTGCCATGGCTGCACTTTGCAAACAGCTGAGGTCTTCTTGAGATTGGGAACCCCACCAATCACCAAAATGGTCTGTCTGGCAATCTCCGGGCCCAAGGGCTATATTTGTGCCAATTTCTCGAGAGACACCCAGATGTTTCTGAGAATTTGCAGCGAATCCTGCTGGGGAACTACAGGTACTTTGTTTGTTCTTTCTTGGGCACCCAATGCTAAAACATACGGTACCAAAACTGAGCAGCAGTCCATTTGACCCCATGATGTGGATCACAGTCCTTGGTCTCTGTAGGATATTTTCCATGTGAACGTGGTCTTGGACATTTGTAGCAAGGCCAGCTGTGGGATGATGCAACTGCCATAGTTGGAGGGTATATTTACAGGAAACCTCTGCATTTGGAGGATGAAAAGCATCAATGCTTGCAAGTGTCGAAATTCAATGAAATTCATGGATGAATCCGAAAACCAACAGGTTGCTTTGCAAAGACTTGATCTCTTTGGATCTGCTTGGGATTGGGATACAACTTCTGACCACTTCACCTGTTTGTATTCAAATTTCTTGGACCATTTGAAAAATGTGAAAATCGAAGATTTGCAGTGTGTTCTTGACTGGTTGAATGTCGTAATTGCGAGGCAGGAGCGTGGGCTTTATCTTTGGCCTCTGCCGTGCAAGCAGAAGCCGACCTGCCACTGGATGCTGTGAGTGCCATGGCCTGGAAATGCCGGTGACATCGTTTTTGGGGATGCCTCTGGTGACAGATAGTGACAGATAGTGACCTGGGTCGAAGAATGCCACAGCTGCTCAACTTTGAGAGGTACTAAAGCATGATCAATTTGGAATAGGTTTCATCTAAGATATTTGATGCAAAAAGAAGCAGCATCAGAAAATTGGAACTTCCCGGCTCATGGAGCGACAGCATTTGAGGTTTTGGCAGCTTGACCCATGCGTGCGCCTTGCGCGGCCATTGGATGCAAGCCTGCCACGTGATTGACTCCATGTGTGCACAGGAGACTTGGATCGGGCGTGGCTGGAAACCTGGAAAGTAAACTGGTGGGATACTCAACCGCTGGTTTTGCCCTTGAAAGGATCCACTTTTCTTCCCATTTTGGCCGACAATGTTCAATTCTACGTATGGATTCCCATGTTTGACAAAGGCACCCATGAAATGAAGGAACTTGAGTTACCCAACCTGTTTTTCATGGGTGCCGAAATGATCCGAATGTCAAGAGATGTGTGTGCAGCCAGTGAATGCCCTGCTTCCAGCCTTATCCTTCAGTGGAGGTCCCACACCAACAGCGGACCTTTGGACCCTGATTCCTCATATCGATGGGGTTGTAGGAATGACTATCCATCCATGGCGCTTTGCCCGGCGGGGTTCATTGGGGATACAACTTCCAACCCCATGTGCATGAATAGTTACAAAAGCCATTATATCATATCCACTACAGGCATGCCAACATATTCTAGAATATTCTGACTATGAGAAACTTAGCCCTCAGTGATGCGCCCATGAACCCACCTTTTCATGCGGTGCCGAGAGGAGGCTACAAATGGATAAAACTCAATCTAGGTATGATTTTGTTGTGTCAAGCACAAGTTGATAGCGGCCATTACGGAAAAGATCCAAAATCAAACCAGAAGAGGCAGTCAGCTTAGTTAAGCAATCAGCCAGCATACTTCCAGTGTCAACCCAGTGCAAAGAAATGTTATTTTCACGGATATCTCTACGAACTATTAACATATCGATCGCACTCCGCTTGTCCCGAACAACAACACCATCACCAACAGTATGATCAAAAATAGGACGATTATCAATAGTAACTATCATACCCATTGTTTCACGCAATTCCTTGTCTCTCTCCAACCTGTAGGACCCGTTCAAACATTCACAAAACAAACTTCTGATCCATTCACCTTCCGCTATGCCTCTAGCCAAAGCCATGAGTTCGGCACCTAAGGTGCTCTGTGTGTGCCTTTCCTGCTTGAAAGATTTCCACCTCATAGGTGTCACCAGACCTTTTCTTCCTTTTCCAACATCTTCATCAACAAAACAAAGAACGTAACCAGCCTGACTTTTGAGGTCTTCGGCGTTTCCCCAAGACGCGTCAGTGGCCACAAGGAGCTTTCCTTTTTCCAGCGAAATCTTTTGGATCGTCAAACTGACATGTGCGAAATCCCTGATTCTGCTAACAAGTTTATTAGCATCGATCAAGTCTTGCACTGTTGCTTTTTGAATCCTCTGCTGTAAACTCCCTGCTGCTGCGGCTATGTCTGGTCTCGTGCTTCCCATCAGCCAGTTGGCTGCACCGATTATTCCACGTAGATGCCGTCGCTCTCTTTCTGTGACTGGTTCATTTCTGTTTTTCCTTCGTTCTCGAGACACTTTGATTGTTTCCACATGTTTCGCGTATTCCTGTTGGTCACAAACGATGGTTCCATCCTCTTGTTGTTTCAACTCTCTACCTAGAAACCTTCCGCCACCAACCTTCCAGTGTTTGAAAGGATATGTTTGTTTCAGAGGTTTCAACACTTTGTCATGAAACAAGGAACTACCACCAATGACCATGTCATCCACATGAAGTGCAATTATTCCCTGCAACTCCCCTTCATTGAACCAATGATACGTACAAGGATCTAATTCACTCTGTCTCATATTCAACTTTTTTAAAGCAGAAGAAAAACACAACCACCAATGACGAGGAGCATCAACTAAACCATAAACACACTTAGTCAATTCAACCACTTCAGTACCATCACAACCGGGAATACCATCACGAGGAAGTTGAACAAAAATCCTACCATTCTTTCTTTTGAGTTCATCTCCTTGGAGAAAAGCTCCTTCAACATCCGAAATGATAAGATCCCAACCCTTACTCACAATCACTTGTAAACACACCATTAAAGCATCCATGGAAAGAGTGGGGGATTGCCTATCAACTTCAAAAACATCAGGGTCTCGGAAACCTTTGACACACCAGCGACATTTGATTTCGGTACCATCTCCATCGGGTTTTTGTCTCCTAGTTTTCACAAAACGACTTTCCAAAAACCTTTCTTTGGGTTGCTCATTCCTAAGCCTCTTTGCCTCTTCCCCTCGAAACACCCTGATAGCCCCAGTTTTCAACAACTTATCCCATTCTTTGCGTTTCCCTTCGCTAACTTGGGACAATTCGTCAGGGGACATGTCTCTATCTTTGATTTCTTGGGTATCTTTGTGGGCAAGAAAAGCTTCAAAACTTACCCCAACCTTCTCGTCGATTACCATGAACACCTCGGATGCATGAGCGTCGCTTGCACCTTCGGGGGAATGTTCAACTGCAGCTGGATAAGTCGTCATCTGTTGTCTCGCTACCCGATGTTGTCCATGATCTAGGATGTCCACACTTCTCCGGAGAGCTTGAGTCAATGGCGTCGTCCTGATAGGTCCGTACCCAACTGCGCCGCCTTGAGAGGCCTCCGGTGTTCCCGAGTTGCCTTGATAGGCCGCCGGTGGATTCATCGCTTCGTCGCCCGCGCTTTCGGAATTCCCTCCTGTCGTAGGAAGGGTTGATCCTTCCGGATCGCTTTCCACATTTGCTGTGATTTGATTTTCGTTGGTTCTCACGAACTCCTCGGCCAAATCTTGCTCAAAATCTTGATCTGTTTCTGCCCCAACACGTACCCTTTTGGGTGGTGGCTCCATGTTCTCTACTGGCTCTGCCTCGTCGTCTGGCGGTTTCATTTCGTTTGATATATCCGTGAACACCTGCGCGCCGCGTTTACTACCTTGAGGTCGGGGTGGTAGAAGATCTGGAGTCACAAAAGTCACTGCTGCCCGTTGGTCCTCTGTGAGTTTTTTGAGCTGCTCTGGGCTGCACCTAAGGACTTTGTTGGATTGAACACGAAGTGTGATTTTAACAATGAAGTAGTCATGCATTGTGGTGGGCAGGTGGAAACTTGAACCCTCTTGCCAATTTTGGGTCAAGCGAAAAGACATGTCGACCTCCATTGTGCTCTGGTCATCGATTGCAGAGTACCATTGTGGCTGCCCTCTGCTGTGCATTCTTGTGGGGTCTGACACTCCACCTATCTGCTGCTGCTCCCGCATTTTCTTCCTTTGATCCACTCCTGCCTGCGCATACGAATTGGTGCACCTCCCGTCTGGAGCTCAGGTTCGATTGCATGTTGGACCCAGATGAAGCCACAGCACGAACTCTCACCAATTTAGATCTTGTTGCGCAATGGTCTGGTATAGAAGGCCTCAGGGATGACATCACCACACCAAGGGGAGCTTTGTTTCGGCTGTTCGGCCTTCATGGAGCCGAACCACCCAGGATTCTGGGGATCCTGCCAGCAGCAGATTTAGAATCCACAGCCAGGCGCTGGCAAATCCCTGCGCCAGCGCCCCAGCCAGCCACGGCGCCCACCATGGCACAACTCGGTCAAGTTGGGGTGTTCCTCAGGACATGTCGATGGCTTTGCAATCAACTTCCTGAACAGCAGCCACAGCCAGCTTCAGTGGCAATACCTGCTGCCTCATCAGCCAGTGCCAGGAAGGTCAAAATGTCTCATGTGATAAATCAGACAGATGATGAAGAAGTAGATACACTGGACCAGGCCGCAATCAACAAGGCCTACCAGACGTACAGCAACAAAGTTGGCGGCTTTCCTCCTGATGATGAGGAGCTCAGCAGTGAGCAACTCAGCACCCTCTTTGCCCTCTTCAAGTCCAAGCGTGCGCCATACACGGACATGGCGGTGTGGGGCCCCTTCCAACACAGGATACAAAAGAAAATCAAGATGAAAGGGATGAGATTCAATGCCGCTGGTGAAATAGTGCCCATTGAAATGTTTGGGCCCCCTGACTTCGAAAGCTGGCGTGAATGCTACATGGTATTTAGAACTGGAGCAATCATGTTTGAGCAGATTTCACCGTCCCGCCTGGACATGTACGAGAAGGTCATCAGGCAGTACAGCGAGAGATATGGCAGATCTTGCTGGCCTATCCTTTACCAGGCCGACGTGAGGGCGAGACTTGAGCATGTTGAGCGGGTCCGTCGTCGTGGGCAAGAGGGCTACGAGGCGGCGCAGCGGTCTGGCTTGACGCATCCATTCGACCCTGACAAGCCGTGGGAATGGGTCTGGGGCGAAATGGCGAACGATTTCAATTTCTGGAATCGGGAGGTGGTCGAGCCTTGCATGCTTTTGCTAGCCAAGTCTTCCAACATGTCACAGTTGCTGGACAACGACGCCCCGGTATCCAAGACTCCTGCAGCGACACCATCGACTCCTGCTATGCCCACAAACAACAGCCGTGGCCAAGACATGGCCGCTAGGGCATCACAGAAAAGGCAGAGAGGCCCTGACGTGAGAGAGCATAGAGTTGGAGAAGATGGTATGTTCACGCACAACCGGCGTGGCATGGAGCTCTGCAAGATGTTTCAAACTGGTGAGTGCTTGGAGTGTGATGCGCGCGGCTTTTGCTCACGCAACTCTTCCAGGCGCCATCAATGCGCCAAGTGCTTGTCAGATCGTCATGGAGCCAGCAAATGTCCAATGGATGCACCAAAACCTCCCAGGCAGAATCATGGCAAGAGCAAAGGAAAAGGCCGTGGCCGCAAATGACATTCGGAAGAGGGGCAATCAATGCATGTGAATTCACTGGCGCGAATGAAGGCGAGGACGACGACGCCTGGCCTGAAAGTTGCCGACAAACTGCATGGCACAGATCGGCCGGACCTCAGCCGGCAATTGACTGAGGGCTGGCCCAGTGAGTTTCACCGCAAGGACATCAGGTGCATTTTGCATCTTTTTAGCGGCCCTGCCCATCGTGATGATGGATTTGCCGCTGCCGTAGCCGCTCTAGGCTACCATTGTGTGGAGTACGATGTTGTGAACGGAGAGGATCAAGACCTCACCAATGATGCAATTTGGCAAAGAGTACTCGCGGATATCAAGGCAGGCAAATACGATGGGATGTTAGCTGGACCGCCGTGCAATTCTTTCACAAATGCACGAAAGCATGACGGAGAAGGTCCGGGGCCTCTGCGTGGAGCCCATGGCGATGAGCGCTATGGACTGCAGGGCCTATCAGAAGAGGACAAGCAGAAAGTACGGGTTGGAACTTTGCTGGCCCTGCGTACTTCTGAAGCTGCCACTGAACTTTTGTGTCAGGAGAAACCATCTATCATCGAACAACCCCGATGGAAACAAGATGGCAACAGCGTGTCTATGTTTAATTTGGACGAGTTCCAGGAGCTACTGCAGCGACCACATGTCCGCCATGCTGATCTAGTGCAATGTGAATATGGAGCTAGAACCACCAAACCTACCACACTGATGCTGGCTATGATTGGCACCGATGAACTCAGGAACGAGTGCACCCATCAGCAGAGAAGCTGGCGAAAGCCCAGTACAGGAGAGAGACATTGGGGAGCACATCCGCCACTCAGAGGCAAGGAGTGGTACATACCTGCAGAAGACTGGAACGAGAACATGATGATGACACCGTTTCAGATTAAGCAACATTTCCGGGACATCCCCTACCTCACTAGCTCTGCTCAAGCCTATCCGGCGGACCTCAACAGGATGCTTGCTGAACTGCTCACAAGAAACTTGCCGCGACTGGGCAAGGTGCCAGATCAGCCAACTGAATTTGTCGTCATGGGCAAGTGGCGCAATGTATTAAAGAGGAAAGCAGTGGATGGCGTCACCTCCACCGTCAGAGCAAAGGTGGAATTCACAGCGCCTCTGAAAGGCAAACGTCGCAGAGTGATAGACCGCGACGCTCTGGATGAACAATACTGGGGGGGCATGCGCCGTCCACGCACGGTGTTGGAACGACTCCCAGGTTATCGGCAAGCAGGCATACGTGTACATCAAACCTTGCAGACCGTTTTGGACAGTTGCCCGGCACTGGAGTCAGCTTGCCTTGACGCAATCGGATCAACATCAGCAGATGCAGGTCCTTCTCAAGCACATCTAGACGTTGTCAGGGATGCTCTATCCAAGGAGTTCAGTGAGATTGATACTAGCCACTGCACCCCCGCCATGGACAGCCAACTTCGTGCAGACCTCATCTGGCAGATATCGAGAGCCATGGGCGATCCAGACGCAGACTGTATTTACGGTTGGCTGGTAGATGGCGCGCCTGCAGGCATCTCGTTGCCTATTGAGGACCCGGGCAATATTTTTCCACCCGATGTTGAGGGCGCTGCGGACATGGTACCACATCTCCTTCCTGATCATGCGAACCATCACAACTACACCTCGGTGGATGCAGACGATGCTGCAGGACCAGAGATCCAGCGCCTCATTGACACTGGTTTTGTCAAAGCTTTTGGCAGCCATGGCGATTTGACTGCGTGGGTGGGTGGTCAACCGCATTTATCCAAGCTTGGCATGATCACCAAAGAAAAGGACGGCAAGGTAAAACGCAGGCTGATTCTGGACTGCAAAGAAAGCGGAGTCAACCGCTTGGCTGCCAGCGGGGGGCGTCTGCTGCTCCCTCGGATATCAGATGCCATTGACGATGCCTTGTACCTGATGAGCCAGTCAGAAGGCGACAAGCAAGAGCGAGTTGAATGGCTCATTCTTGATTCTAGTGACTGGTTCTACAATGTTCCGCTTCACCCAAGTGAGCGCCGTCACTTCGCCTGGGCCTACCAATCCACTTGGGTGGCTTTCAAGACTCAGGCGCAGGGTAGCAAGAATGCACCTTTGGTTTGCGGCAGAGTGGCAGCGCTTATTTCTCGAATGACACAGGCCACGTTTGGCGATCAGGTCTACAGATTGCAGCTTTACGTGGATGACCCCTGCATTTGCATGCTTGGAAATGACAAAAGTAGAAACCGCATGATGGCGGCGACAATACTTTTCTGGGCATGTTGCGGCATTCGACTAGCTTACAAAAAGGCCTCACGGGGCTTCCATGTAACGTGGATTGGCGCCGAGATGCAGCTCCACCACCAAGGACTGACAAATGCTCAAATCACAGTCCGGGCAAAACCCGAAATCGTGGAGGAAGTGAAGAAGGTCACACAGACACATGTGGCAAGCAATTTGGCAACGAGGAAGTCGTTGTTGTCATACATTGGCAAGCTGAACCATATTGCTGGCATCGTGGAAGTCATCAGACCCTTCATGTCCGACCTCTACGGTGTTATCCACTGCACGACTGGAAGCCGTGCGCCTGCCAACTGCTACTGGACCAAGCAGTGGAACCATGTGACACAGTGGTTGCTTGCTTTCTTTGCTGAGGAACCTGGAAGCGTTTGTAGAGTGTACCGGGTCCAGGCCTATTTCGGCCGAGGCTTGGCAGTGAGCATCATTACTGATGCGTCACCATGGGGGCTTGGTGGATACCTCATGGTAAACAACACGGTCATTGCGTACTTCAGCAGCGCAATCACGCAGCAAGATGAAAGCATCCTCGGGCTGAAAATTGGCGACGCAGCGGGACAGCAAGTGTTGGAGGCCCTAGCGGTGTTGGTGGCGCTACGACTGTGGCAGAAGTACTGGCGCAAACCAGGGGTCTCCCTGAGGATCAGGAGCGACAATGTCTCCACCCTCACGCTGCTGGTCAAACTCCGACCGAAATACACATCACATGGCATGAGCATAGTGGCGAGGGAACTGGCGCTCGAGTTTGGCACCTCCAGCTACAAACCCTTGTTTTTTCAGCACATCCCCGGCTTCAGCAACGATTGGGCCGATTTACTGAGTAGATTGCACCAACCAGACAAACAGGTAGAACTACCAGAGATGCTGCTGAAGACGAAACAAGTGGACCCTATGCCACGCAACCAGTCGTACTACAGAGCCTTGACGGCCGCTTCGCAAGGCAGCAGATGAGGCCGACAATGAGACGATGCCTTAGGATGAACTGACAAGGGCAATGACCCCCCTGAGGCAAAAGTGACCTGCTCTGCAATCTTGCCATCAGTGTGGATCCCATTGTGCCACCCATCTTGAGCGCGGTCAACCGCTCGCCTCCGTTGGAGTCTTGCTTGGAGCGCGGTCACCGCTCATTTTGTTTTTTGACAAAGCACGGACTTCCATTTCTCTTATTCCCGCTCTCATTATAAATAACAACGAGATTATCAACCCAACTCGGAGACACGTGCCTATAGTGTCACCGCTCAGGAGAAGCCGTCGACAGACGAGGTGCGTCAGGTGATTACTGTTGCTGGCTCATTTGTGCCTACAGAGTTGCGCCCGCGTTTTCTTTTTGCAGTTGCTTGCACTTGATGCTTGTTTATCTTGTTGATCTGCCTGATTTGCATCACATGCTGTTATTGCATGGCTCAAGCTTGGCTGAAACTGATAAGCTGGTTTCATCCCTGTTCCTCTTGCGCTGTTCTTTGCATGGCTCAAGCAAGGCTCAAGCATATCTAAGAGCGTATGCTAATAGGCCCCCCTGGCTGCACCTAGTTTCATGGCTGTTGTGGCATGGCTCAAGCATGGGTAAGAGACGTAAACTGGTAGGCCTTCCTGTCGTTTCCCTTTCGGAAGTAAAGGGCACTGGAGGATATCATGCGTCAGGCCCTGTTGCACGTAAGTCCGAGGGGGCCAGTGTGACTGAGTTTCAGCCAAAAGAACGTGAAGCTTCAGTGGTCAGTGAACCTTCAAGAAGGCCTTGGTTGGCGGAAAGGAAAGACACACCAGTGTGTAATTTCACCAGGAAAGCTCGGCGACCAGAGCAACCCACCTGGACACCACAGGTCAGAGAAGAGGCCCTGTCTCAACTCAGGAGGGACTATGTGGCCATGAGCTCAAAAGGTCCAGCTGCGTCGCTGCTTAGGACTTGGGAGGGCATGCACCGTCGCATGTTTGATTCACACATTCCCACATTCCCTTTAACGGCGGGGAAGATTGCTAGTGTCGCCGCCGCCTTTAAGATGTGCGGGTACAGAAGCTTCAGCAATTACGCTAGCAAAGCTAAGGAAATTCACATTCAAATGTACGGTGAGTGGCCAGCCGATCTTGCCATGGAGGTGAGGCGGGCCACGAGGAGTGTCACCAGGGGGATCGGACCCGTGATGCAGCGCCTGCCGCTGGACATTGAAAAGATTCTTCAACACCAGACTGGGCATCAGGTTAGCCACTTGCCTGTGGTGTCTGAGGGCCCAGTGGGAGCACACAACTTGATGGTCATTGGAACTTTCTTCATGCTTAGGGAAGTTGAAGCCTCACTTTTGCTCGCGGCAAATGTCAGGACCGACAGTGTGAACCAAGTCGTGACCATCAGATTGCCCTGCACCAAGACCGATCCAGCTGCTGCCAGTGTGGAACGCAGTTGGGGGTGCCTATGTTCAGTGCATGGTGCTGTCGGCTGCCCATACCATTCTGCTGAACTTCAGTGGAAGTTTCTTACCAAGTTATTTGGTGATCTCCGCTTGATCGAAGACCTCCCTTTCTTTCCTTCTTTGAGGGGTACCACCGTTGAAAAGATTAAAGTAGTTGATTCATTTGAACATGTGCATGCTGCATTGGGGCTTCCCGTCAGAGATGAAGACGGGCACAGGCTTCTTGGTGGTCACAGCATGAGACTTGCTGGAGCGAGAGTTCTGTCTTCATCGGGGATGCACTTGTATCAAATTGAGTTGATGGCTAGATGGAGATCACAGATGTTAATTCATTACGCACAGACCGCACCACTGTGTAAGATCACTCAGGCGTACGAACAATCCAGGACCGGAACAAATTTGCCCGAGACTCTGGACCAGGTGAGACAGCAGATGTCTCAGCTTCAGAACACAACAAGGCCTGGATTTGATGCTCATCAGTTTGAGGATCGGGTCGCTGCCTTAGAACGGGTCATTCAAACACTTGATGGTTGCACCAAAGCAATGATTCAGACCGAAATCCAGAGAGTCAAGAGAGATTTTCTCAACGCCCCTTCTGAGTTTGTTATGAATCGTGCATCAAAGACTTGGCATGTTGTAGATATTGACGGCATGGCACATCCACCTGAGCAGTGGTCCACAAAATGCGGTTGGAAATTCGCAAACGCAAAATTCATTCGGAGCATTGATGCTCCCACAGAACAGTGCAAGAAATGCGATAAGTGTTGGAACAACACCGAATCAGATACCTCCAGCACAGAGTCTAGCACTGAGAGCGAGGACTGACAAAACATGCTGACAGCTTATGCAGTGCCTTTTGTGACCAGGGCAGAGAATTTGGAATGCAGATTCCAACACTGGCAGGCAGAACTGGAGAGGAGCACCTCCAGAGCCTGGCCAGTCGGTCACTATCAGGCAGGAAACATTGGGGGGCGGGATCCCTCCCCAATACTGCTTGTATATTTGATGGCACCATGCGAGATAAAATCTGTACGGTGGGCGGGAGGGTTTGCATGACGCATGATTGTTGGATTGAACACGAAGTGTGATTTTAACAATGAAGTAGTCATGCATTGTGGTGGGCAGGTGGAAACTTGAACCCTCTTGCCAATTTTGGGTCAAGNTTTAACAATGAAGTAGTCATGCATTGTGGTGGGCAGGTGGAAACTTGAACCCTCTTGCCAATTTTGGGTCAAGATGAGGGTTCTTTCAATTCGCGAAAACCCGCCCGCCGCAAACAACCCCTAATGCAGAGAATTTGGAATGCAGATTCCAACACTGGCAGGCAGAACTGGAGAGGAGCACCTCCAGAGCCTGGCCAGTCGGTCACTATCAGGCAGGAAACATTGGGGGGCGGGATCCCTCCCCAATACTGCTTGTATATTTGATGGCACCATGCGAGATAAAATCTGTACGGTGGGTGGGAGGGTTTGCATGACGCATGATTGTTGTGATGGGATACCCAAATGCGTGATTTAGACTCAAAGAATCCTATCACTCTCGCAGGTCCTTTCCAGAATCCGCCCTTCCCTGAAGGTTGCTTACGCCAGTAGTACACATAGTCTCCTACTTCGAATGGTCCCCTTTCTGGTCTGGATTGCCGGGTCACCGCTTTTCTCAATCTCTCCGCATCATCCTGGGCGATGAACGCTCGTCTGGCTGCTTGCCGAATCTCTTGAGCCCGTTGAAAATGATCAACCCCATGGATGATTCCGGAAATATAATGAGTGTTATTGGTACCCTCCAACAATCCTTGGGGAATTCTCAAATCACATCCAAAAACATGCTGATAAGGGGCATACCCATGTTTCCTAGCCATGGAGTTTTTGCTCTCGTTCACTTTGTCAAAAAGTTCGTTGTACTCTTCGCGACTCCTAGGCTGACATTCTTCTTGCGCTTTCTCATAGATATCTTTCCAAATACCCCCATGTCTTTCACAAGCACCATTCTGCCATGGGCTTTCAGCGGCAATTTTGTGAACAAAGGTATTATCTCTATCAAGCCCAGTTTGCATTTCGCCCTCAAACTCCGGACCGCCGTCAGTCGTGACCTTAACAGGGGACCCAGCCCACCTCAACCAATATCTTCTATAATTCTTCCTAACTTGGGTAGCAGTAGCCCCTTTCCACAAAGGAACAACCAATTGCAGGCCAGTCCCAATACAATAGATGTTAAGGAACTTGACTTTCTTGTCCTTTGTGGGTCCTAATTTCATTTCGAAGGTGTCCATGCAAACATGTTGATTGAACCCAACCACTTTGTTCATCTTAACAACCGGATGGGGAACAGGGGGTTTCTTAGCCAAACAAACGCTACACTTAAGCTGCTTAGCAGCTTTTATTGCAGACTCGCTTGCCCCGGCGGATTTCAACATGTGAAGGAACCTTTCTTGAGAGGGATGACCTAAATTCTGATGACAACGTAAAACACTTTCTCCGATGCTCTCATGTTTGTCTTGAAGTTGTTCAACGGCCATCACATCATGTTCATGAAAGGAAATCCATCTCTTGATCCCTTTGACAAAAGTCTCACACAGTTTTTTGGGATAAACCTGCGCACATGCCGTCCTACAGACCCATTTACCCCCAACCCAAACTTGTCCTTCAAGGGGCTGGTGCTCATGATCTTCAGTACACGTCTTGTTCAACATGTCCCCCAAAACAGGATTATCAGTCAAAACCGTGGTGCTCTTACGATAGAGTTTGTGATTCTGGGGGTCTTTCAAACCAAAATGACACTGGTCAAACTTGATTTCCTTAACTTTGGGGTGTTCCCTCAAACGTTTCAGGGGTTCCTCTTCCAAAGAATCAGCAGCGGACTGAGACTCCAAGCTGAATCCCCTACCGGCTTCCAGTTGTTCTTCACAAATTTGAACCGCAAACCCAAGCAAAACACCAGCTTCAACTCTTTTTCTGGCGTGCTCTGCTGAATGCTGTTTGTCCCTGGATATGTGCTGCATTGCACTGAACGGAACACAGGGGGTGCGCAAATGAACATGTTTGGGTTTCTTTTGGCGGATTTCTTGCAAACACTTCTGCCGGTCTTCGGCACGAAGAAAATCCCATCCGCTCCGGATGTCATAAGCTTGACTCGTAAGTCCATTCTTTTCCGCCACTATCCCAAGCCTGGGAAGAGAAAACACCTCACTATCATCAACACTACCAAAATCAACAATAAAGATGTCCCCTTGTTCAGTATGGACAGCACTGTCACAGGTCATGGAATCAATCGCTCGCAAATGCTGTACATTTTTGGTAAGTGTCTTCCTTACCTTTCGTGACATGACCTTCGTCAGTCTTGAAACATTTCCATCATCATTTTCATGGTCTTCGGATTCTTGGCCATCTGCACTATCATGTTCTGTTTGTCCAGAAGATCTTTCTTCCACGCATTCTGAGCCATTTCGTTCCACTTCATCTCGATGAGTTGCCCCTTCTCGGTCATGGGAATGGTCTGCCAATCCATGTCCTCTTCCGAAGGTTCCAGTGGACGAATCTTGGCCTTGCTGCGAACTGCTGGACTCGGATTGATTGGTGGAACTGGATGCTGAATCTCCTTGGTGTTCTGATTGATGCGGCGAACCTTGTTGACATCCGTAAATTCCACAAAGATCCGGAACTTCTTCATCATGTCGTGGCTGCCTTTGTTGTTCACATGAGATCTCACCCACTTCAGGTAGTCCTTCTCCTCGTGATAAATGTCTCCGAAGGCTCTTCCCTTGTGCTTGCCGATGGTCATGATGGTGCTTTGGCTCACAGGATTTCCGAGGAAGTCTGTCTGCTTGTCCTGGTGCTGGTCGATGTTCTTTGTCGTGGCGATCTGCTCCCCCAGCTGCATCTCCTGGAGCATTTGCTGAACCTCGGAACTGATCCCCTCGCTGCCCATTGCTGTGCTGAGGTATCCTTTCATTTTCTTGATCGGTGCTTGTGGGGGCTTCTTGAACCAAGTCAGCTCTAGATTCTTCAACCCCATGGCTGGATTGCTCAAGCTGATCTATGTTGTACTCCTGTTTGCTATCCCCTTTCCGATTCCCAGCACCCTCACTAGTGAAGCAATCAGCGGCAGGCACAGCATGCATACTTTCAAACAGGGGGATGGCGTAATGACCACGACCAGTTTCTCTCAACTTCACTTTGCAATTCAACCGATCAAACCAAACAACATCACAGTTCAAATTCATGACACAACCAAGTTGTTTCAACAACTCCTTGCTAAGAAGTAAGGGTGTTTCCTTTCCACCCTCTGGCAGTACTGCCGCTTTGATGACGAACCTTTTGCCTGCAATGTTTGCTGGCAACAAAACGGTTTCTTCCGATTGAATGGTTCCACTGTTTCCAAAACGGAATTGGTTGGTCGCCCTAGCCCTCAAAACTCTCACACCTTGCTTGTTCAAATGAGATTCAATCATAGCTAAAGTATCTTTACCAACCAAGGTCCTCCTACAAGCTGTGTCCGGCACTCCACAAACTGCAAGCTGAGAATCTAAGCCGTCACTCAGTAGGACTTCTCCCTGAAAAACTTCACTTGGCTGCCACCTCCTCTCGACGTGACACACCACCGATGGCTCGTCTGAGCGCTGCCGGTTTCCTGTGGAATGGCCATCTGCGTTTCCCTGGTTCCTCACATCATTGGGCAAATCTTCCCCCCACTGGTTGGTCTCAACAAAATCCTCAGTGATGAAGGATTCCCAGATTTGCTTCACAGCTGGATCATCGCCATTCTCGATGATCATGACTTCTTTGCCTGTAGTTCCTGACGATGATGCCTGTGCAGAAACCATCAATGGGCACTCCTTTTTCCAATGCCCAAATTTCTTGCATCGGTGGCATCTCGTCCTGCTTTTCAGCTGTTCGATGCGCCCTTTGATGGACCCAGAGAAGTTCCATCCTTCTTGCTTGCTGGTCTTGTCCATGGTTGGTTTGGGATAAAACCCACGACCTTTTTTTTGTTCAGCGATCTTCTTTCGAATCTCACTATAACTTTCAAAGGCTTCCAGGATGTCCTCTTCATCCCACTCTGATCTTGACTGAATCTCTTCAGCCATCAGTTCCATGGCTTGTTGTAGTTCTTCTTCGTCATGATTGTCATTCTCACTTGATGCCTCGGCTTGGAACACTTCCTTGGTGCTCCCTTTCGTTGCATGTCCTTTTCCTTCTGGAAAAACTGCTTGAACCGCCTTCTCCACTTTTCCAAGTTCCAGGTTGCCACCTGTGGTTGTAAGCAGCATAGATTCCTCCTGAGGATCTAATCGCAGTTTCTTCATCAGCATGAACCCCAGCACCACTTGCGGTAGCTTGACATCTTGTTCCTCAAGCTTGCGGCGTGCTGCTGCAAATCGTGCTGCGAACTGACGAAAGCTTTCTCCTTGCTTCACGGACAATTCATAGAAGAATCCTTTGAGAGAGTCTTGTAGGAGATCAATTTGTTGGGGCCCATACTTCTCGTCAAGCACTTCCCAAATCAATTTATCTCCTCCCTCACTGCAGATCTTCCCTATGTCAATGTGTTCCAACAAGGCCTCTGCTTCACCACCTATGAAACTCATCAGCTTTGGGCCATACTTCTTTTCGCTGATAGTGGACGGAAGGCTGGCCAGCATTAACTGAGCTCTTCTTTTCCATTTCCGGTAAGCCGATGGCTGTGCGCCATCGAAAATCTCTAACTTTGCTTTTTCAGCACCAAGCGTTTCATCGTCACCGCCCGGCATGGCTCACAAACACGCCCCGGCCCCTCCAACAGAGGTTCAGTGATGCGCCCATGAACCCACCTTTTCATGCGGTGCCGAGAGGAGGCTACAAATGGATAAAACTCAATCTAGGTATGATTTCCTTTTGAATTCACAACTATGGTAACCACCATCAGGTTACCAACTAACTATAGCTACTATAGCTGCCAACTTAGCTTAAGATGCCCCATGAAACCTTTCTAACCCGCTTGTTCTTTGCAGGAGCAGGTCAACCTCATCACCTATGGCAGCTTGCTACACGGCTTGGCTGGGGCACGCCGCTGGGCCTATGCAATGCGGCTGCTGCATCTCTTAAGGCATTTGTTGGTGTGGTTAGTGGAGTTTTCCCAGAACTTCTGGCTGTAATTCCTTGAGAAATTCAGCATAGAACCCTGCAACCCGCCCTATTATTTCCCGGAGGAAATTGGCTTCCGAAGCCGTTTCTTCTGGGGCCTCGACTTCATGTCCTAGGGAGGCACCCCAGTCCTTGGTGGTTTTTGCTACGCTTTTTGGCATGAGAAGCGGTTGCCAGGCAGGATGGCATTTCGCCCAGCGAAACTGGTTGGCACCTCAGTTTGCAAGGACAAGTTTTGGCAAAATCCTCAGCAAATACCTTGTCAGAATTGGGTTTATCCAGTGCTGATCCCAACTACCATGATATTTAGCATGGCACTACAGTGCCCCCACAGGCCACGCCTTCTACTGCGGTACGGCTGGCATTCGAATAATGTGTCAATTAGACTGCTGGTAAATAATTCAGCAACCTCATGTAAGAAACAGTGGGAGTCACCTTTTCAAGCTGAATTTTTGAAGGATGTTTTGATGTCATGAGATTTCATTGCGACTGTGGTGCGGTCCCACTCGTTCTTCCATGCCATAAGCCACTAGTCACTGATGAGTGTGACCCCCCAACTCTTGGGTCACTAGGCTTGTTTGGATGGACCCATTACACCATCCAATAATACGAATCTCTCAAATCCAAGTAAAGTATCCCCATTTGTTTGGTGGTTTCACAATATTTCAAGCATGTTTTACTTTTGCACCCTACCCTGGGATGATTGCCGATGGAAAACCACCCAGTCCGCAGGTTTCAGCAGCGTCTTGAACTCCTGCGTTGGGCAGTGGCCCCAGGCCCTTCAGCTCTTGAGACCTTCCGCCAGCGTGTTCGAGGTGAACGGAGCCCCCCGGCAGCGAAGATCACCAATGAAGAAATGGAGGGAAGGGGGTGGAGATGTGAGGAACTCGGTCGTTTTTTTGGGGCTTGGCCTTTTGCAGGTGCCGAACCCATGTTTTGAAGAAAGATCAGGAGATTTCTGGAGTTGTCTTGAGGTCATCACCGCTTGCGAGAAGGGTGGCGTCTGGGAGCTGGCATTGCGGATCCTCTTTGCGGCATCCTCGCAGTTTAAGGTGCACAGTCATTCCAACCAGGTGATCGTTCCCAATTTCGCAGAACCCTGAACAGAAACTGAGATGGTAGTGATCAGCGGTGTTTTCTTTGTCAGAACTCCATCTGAAGCGGAGTCCCAGTTCCAGGTTAGTTGGACGCTTACTAATTGAAGTCGTTCCCCTTTCCTCTTCCAAAAACTCCCGATTTGCAGTGGTTCTTTATTTGATTCGGTTGAGCTAAAGCGAGACCATTTGCCAAAAACCTGGTGGGATGACCATTTTTCAAGGTGGCTCCTGACATGATCAGCTATAGCAGTGCCATCAGCGCATGCGCCAACCGCGGGCTTTGGGAGACAGCCTTGTTGCTGCTGTTTGAGATGACATGTAAGCGCATACCGGCCAATGACATCAGCAGCATGTTTGCAAATGGAAGAAGCTGCGCCCTGATGTGGGTAATGATGTAAAATTGGAACCCAAAGATGGGATGGACATGTATGTGAGTGCTAAAGACGACCAACACTTGTGTTCATTGTGGTTGGCTCTTAAATTCTGATCTACATGTGACGATCGGGTTGATGTTGTGGCCTGGGTTGGTCACTTCTGGGGTGGAATCATGGGGGTTTGCCTGCGACCCTCTCTGCATAGGATTTGCACAGGTGTGATCCAAACCAATCACTCCGAAGTGGCCCAAGCAAACCATGGTCAGTGTGGTTCAAAATTTCAACAACTATCGATTCGCAACAAAGTCTTCTCGAAAATCCCAAACAAAATCTGGCAATGTGTAGTTTCATGGATGAACTTCCAATGACTTTCACTGCCGAGGTTTCAACGCCGTGATTGGTGCTTGCAAAGAAGATGGCCGTTGGGCTGAGGCACTCTCTCTACTCTCCCTGATGGAGGACCAGCAGCATCCCCCAGATGTGGTCAGTGGCTTGACTTCGGGGCTCCATTAGCTGTGGATGATGGGCCTGATGGTGATGATGGTGGACAAACGGTCCAAATTTATCCAAATTACAGTATTCCCAACGCAGTCCTCAACCACATCCCCAGCCTCGACCCCTCAACTTCCACCAGGTATACCAGCAATAACCCCATTCCATGAATAGTCCCATCAATCCCGTCAACCTCACCAATCCCAGAAACATCCCATCAATCCCAGATGCTAGTGTACAGGATATGCCATTTATATGGGTAATTCTGGCAATATCAAAAATTATGTCAAATTGGAAAAGCCATGTAAGACCCATCTTAAACCTCAAGGATATCCCAATCTCATGGTAATAAAGAACCCCATTTATTCTGGAATCCCAACTATGGAATATCCCAATATCTCATCCATCCATCCCAATATTTTGGTATACTAATCCAACATACCAAAAAACTGGGATATCCCATTGGAGATGAGTATATAAAATCCAATCGGTCGGATATCCGAATAGGGTGTATTAATCCCATTACTCATCCATTACTGCGGTCGTATCCCAATTTCCCCATCGAGGTTTCGGAAGTGCCATCAGCACCTGCGACGTCGCCGGTCGCTGGGCGGCCGCCTTCGGGTTGCTGACCTCCATGGCTCAGCGGGAGGCCACTCACCCGTGGAGGGACCGATTGAGGCTTCCACCCACCAACCGGATGGTCTGTTCACGGAGATCTTTATGTTTGTTGGCTCCATGGTCATTATGGAGCGAGAATCATGTTGCTCAGAACCATGTTTTATTTTTCCAGAAAGAGAACATAGTAACAGTTACTATCCCCCCAACCAGTACAAGAAAAACCCCAGGGTTTCGATGTTTTAGTGTTTTAGTTTCCATCCCTACAATTGTTATGATCACAAGTGACTTTCATCCTTTGGGTTCAACCCTTCCAGGTGACGCCCAACGTCCTGTGTTTCAGCGCTGCTCTGCTGTCGCTGCGTGGGCTGCGCAGCGCTGGCCGCGCTTGGCGGATGGCCACGGAATTGGTGCAGCGGATGGACATGGCCCGGGTGGCCATGGATGTGGCTGGGACGTGTCCCCAAATTGGCTAGTTACTATATAGTTGACAATCCAGCCTCACGTTTTGACGCATGCCCGTTTATCAGAATGTTTCATTTCAGAGGAGAAGTTCAGGTCTTTGCGATTCACTTGACCGCTACACTGACGGTGAGCATATGCAATCCCAAGAAGGGATGACCACAGGTATGCCCTCGTCAACAGAACGTGGCTGGAGAGCATGGTCATTCTATATAAACTTGAAGATATCTTAAGATTGGTGAGAAATTTCCCTCAATACCAACCCCAATTGCTGCTTCCGAGGTGCCTGGCTTTGATGCCGTGGCACATGCATGTGTTGCCTGGCAGAACGATTGGATTTCGCCACCCAAAATTAGGGGTTTACCCCCAAGAAATGGGAAGGTTAGCACAACAAGGGGGAGATGCTGCCCCAATAGGATGTGAAGGAATTCATTAACATCTGTGGGTTTTTGGGTCTTGAATTTTGCACCTATGCCTCTAGAAGGGCTGTGAAATGGGGAACCCGAACAAGAGCCAAATCACCAGGGCATTCTTTTGTGTGTGAGGATAGAACCATAAACAGTGGGGGATGTGACCAAGCAGAAGAGATATAAAACATGAGTCTTATCTCACGTATAGTGGGCAACCCAAAGGATGGACAGTCTTTGATGATATGTATCTTTTCCACAGTGTACACATCATGTCCGACACATGTTGGTTACAGACAGATATGATCACATTTGTGACCTCCCGTCTTTGCAGATATGCTCTATCGCATGTTCAAGGGAGTTACTTTCAATTGAGGCATATACAATCATGTACATATACATATTGTACATTCAAATTTGTTGGGGGTTATACATCCTGTACCGGTTATCGCCGGTTATTCAATTCGGTCACCTCTGGATCCGTTCCCATGGGTCATCACCATGTCACCGTGGTATCCGAGGACGCGGCAGCGCAGTTTTCGGAGCAGCCGCAGCTCTTGCACGCCTGTGAGGAGTCACGTGGTGACACGAACAATGGTGGACAAAAGACCTCGAACATGGGTTCCCGGGGCTTTACTTTTGTTTCTTTCTTATGCGAGAGGTGTGGGTGGGACCCACTCCTTGTTTTGAAGTGGATGTAAATGCTTGTGGGTCAAAATATATGCGATTGCAGATTCGCGACCTTGTTGTTGGCAAATGCCCAGCCTTGGGTTGCACTCAATGGCTTGATCTATCCCCTGTTTCTTGGAATTGAGACCCAATGCTGGAGTATTTTTGACCCCATACCAATACTCACAAGTGACGTGTACTATTGGTCTCTGTGGTTTTGCCTTTTGTGGTTTTCGTTGAAGCTTATTTGTTCTATGTCACGCACTGAAGGATCTTTCAAGCCCCACAAACTTGCAACGGCACCCAATCTTCCCGGCCAGCTGAAACGAGGTTGTGGCTGGACACGGTGCGCTCGCTGAAAAAAGAATCATTCGATCGGGTGTGATGTGCTTATTCCCGGCGGTCCGGCACAGTCTGGGTAAAAACTGATTGGTTTCTGGTCTCCCTGCGTGGCATGTTGACCTGAGACGGGTCCTGAGATGTGGCACAGGAGCTTGACTGGATTCAGGATGAACTTCTCTGTTTATTGTCTTGTATTTTCATTGGGGTACCACGGCTGAATTGCCCCACACCAAGTTGACGGTCCTTACCAGTATGGACTTACCATGATTTACCCCTCAAATGGATAGGTTAACACCAAACTTGGCAAATAATGTTCGGTTCATTGGGCCGCTGATTTCGAAGCCACACCCAAATTTGAAGTTGCAAGAGGTCTAACCAACTTTCAGGACTTGCCTGGGTGTTGTTATATATCTTCTAGCCAGATTTCCCGTATGAAAACCAGCAGGGATCAGGGTGAACACGATCAGTGTGAAGCCTATCCCCCGGGTGCTAGGACAAGGTGGACACAGATCTTGGGAGACAAAAGATCCAACAAAAACCAGGGAGGGTTGGAGCGCTGGCTCCTTTTCCACTGAAGATAGACGTAGCCAAACATGCTGCATACGCTTGAACCATCGCTCTTCTCTTCTAATTTAGTAATATTTGATAGTTTTCTAGGGTCCCAAGTCCCAAGTTTTCAGATATATCTTAACAGCCATTCAGCTGGTGGCCGTATCCGCTGCATTTGGGCCTGTGAGAAGAGCATTTTTGATGGGCGGAGTAGGGGCTCACTGGGACGCCGTGTCTAGAAAAGGCCCTCAAATGTGGCTTGGAAAAACTGCTTTGGAAAGGGGATGAAAAGGGAACTTAACTGAAGAAAATTGGGATTTGACCCTTCAACAAACTGTATATTGAGAGATTGAAGGTACTCTGAAAGCCAAATGACCCGTTTTACTTGTCATAGTAGTGAGAATCCATGATATAAGGCCTTGGTAAAATGAGTTATTGGATGTCATTGAGATTGTCTGGGTTGGATACCTGTACCCTGCTATACGATATCACGTGGAGCCTACAATTCTCTAGGGGAGGGTTCACCATTTTTGTGGCTTGCCAACTGGCTCGGCAGATGGATTTCTGGAAATGAGGATTTCACCTGCGTAGATGTGGAAATCACCAGGAAATACTTACGGGTTACATGGGGTCCACCACAAATGTAGCCCACAATTGCAATTTGAAAAAGTACTTGCAGTACAATAGCATAGTATACCATAGTTGTCTTTCAAAAAGCAACTGAGGGTTCCGTACGAATGTACACGGGGGTGAAAATGGATCTCTCAAATGACCATTTTGTTTTTCTTCATTCCACACGGTTGAGCAATGGCAACATGATGTTTTTCTGCAGAAGCGCTTGCTACTCTAAATCCCTCAAAAACGCCAAATCTAAGCATCCCCTTCACTGTAGTGGGCTTTTCAAGACGATACCCGCAATGCAATCGTATCAATTGGGCAGGATTTTTTCCCGGGTGTGGATCACTATCATCCCGACTTGCTGAGGCTTTTCGGGATCCGATGCCTGGCATCCCATTTTCTGGCCAGCACTTTGTGGCAATTTTGATGGGAAAATGATGACAACCGCGTGGGATGGAATCAGGCACACTATTTTCAGACAAACCCACAATCAAGGGCCAATCAATTGTGGGTCGATAAGTGCCCCATTTCCGACCCAGAACAATCTAAATTGCCAACTTGATTGCTTTCTTTTTGCAAATGGTCTTTGAAAGCTACAATGCCAATGCAACATTGGGAATTTGCATGTCGACATCATGGGAAGCCCTTCCTTGTAGAGTCGTTCAGCCCAGGCTGAACCGTTTGCTCGCGCCATGCGCTTTGACCCTGGTCTGGGCCCCAAGTCCGATTGTAGACTTTAGCACAAGGGCCTTTGAGTATTTATATTATATCTCATGTGTATATCACATATATATATATATGTGATATATATATATATATATCACATATACAGTATATATATATATAATTACATAATATCTATACACATAGTGTGATATCACACAGATATTTTTGTTGGGGAGGAGGCATTCCCTGACTGCTCTATTTTGCCTTCGGTCATGGCCTCCAGCCTCATGTCAGTGGCACAACGCGGATGGCCCAAGGTGTGGCTATGGCTCGCAGCTGGCCATGCCCTCAACATCCATCGTGTGATTTAGCATGATTTTTCTGGATGTTTGGGTGCCCTTTTTTCAATCCAAAACCAGATTATGCATGATCCACAGCTGGCGTTTCTGGACCACCTGCTCGATTTGTGATTTGTTACCAGCCGAGGCACTGAAATTGGTGCGGATGAGGTGCTATCCGCAGTCTCATCGTCAAAGACGAGGAAAAACGGGAATCATGGTACAACACTCACAGATGTTTTCAGCTATTCACTGGGCATTTGTTCGAAGCTACGGCCAAAAAGGTATATAATGATAGGTCAATTTGTCTTGAAATGGCAAGGTTTGCACGTGTTCCGCATTTTGAGCTGCCATGAGCAAACCGTTGATTCTGCATTTTGTGGGAAGTGGTGCTGAATTGGGAGAAGCATCCATTCAAGGATTTCTCAAAATCTTACCGTAAATCATTGAGCGGCTTCTGAGAAGGATTGCAAAGCATGCGTTGGGTCGCACACATCTTCATTTCAAAAGCGGAACAGCTCGCAAACTCATCAAATTTTATCATAGAAACCATGAATTGAGCAATTCTCCAGTTCATCCCTTGTTCTTGATGGTAAAAACGTAGGGTGATACACTAACTAGTTTCATTGCGGGTTGTGGGTTTATCATCATTTTCCATCGTTTTTCCAGAAATTGGGGGGGTCAATCGCCCACTCTTTGGACAGTTCCGAAACTCTATGGAACCCCAGGTGTCCTGCTTGCAGAGCGGGCGCCCGCTTGAAGCTGCAGAAGCTCCCAGGCGATGCAACGTTGAAGGTTTTTCAAAAGGAGTACTGTACCAATCTATAAACCACTTGAACTAAGAAAATTATGTTATAATTTAATGTATATAGAGTATAGTGGAGAATCTACTATGATGTACCAGAGATGATGAGGATATTTGTTTGGATTGCCTCCCTCAGAACCAGAATTGCCAGCCAGTGAAGCAACGTGAGCAGATATATAAGCACCAAACAACAATTTTTCCCCAGCAAATCCCCTTTGAACACGGCACTTCTCCATTGACACATTTGTTTCCATCGGATGATGATCTATTCACTTCACAGCAACAGAAAACCATCATTTTCAACCGGAGCATTATTTACAGATTCAGTATGAATGCGGTATGTCAAATGCCAAATTAGATGACCAGAGGACATTATTTTGTGGAGGGTTTCTGAAGAAACCGAGTGACGGTACCATTTAGCGTCTCTTCCTCCATGGCGGGACCCGGCAGGCAGACAGAAGTAGTTCGAGAGTGGGCTTCAGTACGAGGCAAGGTGCTGGTGAAGATGTGGAGCATCGTAAAAGGAAGGGCCTGGATATGGTGTGCAGCCCCCAGAAAAGATGCCAAAATGTGCTTCCAGGATGGCATAAATGATGTTTCTCCCATATTTTTCCTGGCCTTGATGATGGCGAGGACGCTGGTTGCAGACTTTCCTCCACTGGTACCACGCCGGAGACTCACAGGATGAATGGTGGAGCTGTTGACCATCCCATCATCATCCTATTTGCCAATGACTTGCCAACGATTTGCGGGAGTTTCAGAAGAGCAAGTCATTGTCTCCGTCAAGTTATGAAGCACAGAATTGTGGATCCCTAGGCGTCCCCAGGTCCTCCCCTGATTCTTGCAACAAGAAAGCAGCAGCCGGGATCTATTTGGGCTATTCCCCATTCCCGAGGCAAGGCCGAATGTGGGGAGCTTAGATTTGACCAGTTTTCGGGATGCATACCCTGGCGTCCGCTGGGTGAAAACTTGATGCCACGATCAGTAGATGCTAAGATATCCTCCACGTTTGTGATTTTGTCCATCTCTGCACTACAGAGTTTTCATACCCTTCCTTTGAGTCTCTCCGTTGTTCTATTCTATTCTTTGTGTTTTCTATTTGCAATGTCTTTCTTTTTCTGCAGTCCTTAAACATGGGGCACTCCCAAAATCCAATGGTTCATTATTGCGTCATCTTTCATCCAGATTTCGTGATTTTCGGCCATCCAGCGACTTTGCCGAGGTGATTCTGGGGCAGGTGACCAGCAAGATCGACGGCACCGATGCCACGGTGACTTGGGATCCGTGGGATGATCCAAAATTGGATTATCCACCGAAGTGGTGTGGAAAAAACGAAAAAAAAAACCATGTGAAAACCCAAGAAGGATCTACTTTTCATGGGTTTTCCATGGTTATTCTATTGGAGGCTATATGATTAGTAAGGGGGATGATGAGGTTAGTGGAGTCCCTTGATGAAGATATGCTTCGACTTTGTTGGGGATAGCAAATCTGGAGAAACTGACGATTTCTGGTGGGGTAGGATCGGACGGTTCATCCCCAAAATGGCCTTAGATAAATCTGGTTTGGAATCTATGACTGTAAGAGTACCAGCAACAAAACACCAATTTGGTCACTTACACAAGCTCTCTCTCTCTCTCTCTCTCTCTCCCCCCCTCTCTTGGGCTGTGGTACACCCTTTACTTCCTCTGCATTCATGGTGTATGTCCATGTTTTTCTACATGGATTTCGTTGTTTTCTTCGGTCACGAAAATCGAGTTATGATAATGGCGACAGGGCAAATGATACATGCAAGAGTTGCAGCATCTCTTGCGCTGGTTTCAGGTGATGTTCATTGTCTTTGGAGCCGTGCTGTTTTGCTTTTTCGGGCTGCTGGCCTGCTTCGAGGGGGACCCCAGTTGGAGATGGGAGCTCCTCTCTTCCAAGGAAATTCGATTTGAGATTGTGGCCCAGCTGCACGTACCAAGGCCCGGATGGCCTTGAAGGACTTGCTGAAGGAAGACTTGAAGGAAGTCGAGGAAGCTGGAGCCAAGGTGAAGCTGAGCCACCCCATTTTTTAGTGCTCAGAGGGACTCTGAAGCAAAAAAAAAAATATATATATATATATATCAAGCGATATCTTGCCAGGCATAGTTTAAGCATCTTTAAGTATTGGTCCTGTAAAAGTTTGGAATCTGAGAACCATTAACACCTTTAGAAATATCTTTCGGCAAACCGTAGTGTCTTTATGAGCCATAGTGTCTTTATGAGCCATAGTGTCTTTATGAGCTTCTACAGTATTATCTAATATATACATATATAAATCTATTTGATTCGATCTAATCCACAAATTTTCAGATCGCGCTCCTCACAGCGCTTGGAGGCGGCCCGCACTCATGCAGAGGCAGAGATGGCCGAGTCAAGATCAAGTTGCACCCGCAAAATTGCTGTTTCTGAAAGGATACATGAATGATATATTATGACCGATTATAAATACTATGTATTATAAATTTATATAACGATACAAGTATATTATAAGATATATATATATATATTATCAGCATGTACAAAAAAATGGTCAGGCAAATTTTCACAAGGATTGAATGACAGATCCCGCCTTTTGAGCAACAGCCTGATGACAACCTCACCTCTGAAGCAAGCCATTGCAAGCTTTCCACATTCCACATACCAGGAAATGTCAGTGTTCCGTTTCACGATTCCGCAACAACATTGTGGAGCTAGCTCAAACTCAAGCAAAGTAATCAACACTTCATGTGTTCTTCTCTAGGGTTCTGGATTCAACCTGCAATACTCATGATACATCGTCTTTTTGCATTTTTTGCTTTGAATTGCTGCAAAGAGTGAAACATCACCTCGCGTTTCAACAAAGCATTGCCAGTGGGAGAACCAGCAGGTGCCTTTTGTGCAGCCTGCAGAGGGTCTCAAAAATGAAGCTCTACCAGCAATATGCGGCTGGCTCAGAGGGTCAATTCTTCCATATGAATATGCCCAAAACCTGGCGTTCATCGGTCATAACCGGATAGCTTTGGGATGGCCTCAGTGGAATACCGAAATACTTCCTGGTAGATCCCTTATGCACGGTGCATGGAACCCTGGAAACATCTGTAAACCACCACGACCACAAGAAGGAGCTTGACAGGCCGGTTTGGCAGCAGTGTGTCCAAGAATTACTTCATTGACTGGTTGGTGGCGTCAAGTATACGTTTTACTTTCCAAAAGGGAAGATGTCAAAATTAACAGGACACATTTGAATATGGGAAAAAATGGGGAAAGGTTGATGCTGGGACATCCCAGCGTTAATGGTTGGTTGTTTTGGTTTTTATGTTATTGTTCAATGTTTGTTCGTTGGTGTTGATG
>BGPT01002655.1:2355-15130 GCA_003297045.1 Symbiodinium sp. clade C Y103
CGGAAAGTGTTATTTAACATGCTCCGATCGGAGATTAGGATACTACTTTCTGATTAAAAGCGTGATTTTACTTGAAAAGCGGTATCATGATAACACTTTGTACATCAAATACCGGATTCAAGGTTGATACCGGTATGAATAACGTTATCCACCTCAAATCGAGGATTTCGANGTATCATGATAACACTTTGTACATCAAATACCGGATTCAAGGTTGATACCGGTATGAATAACGTTATCCACCTCAAATCGAGGATTTCGAGCCTCTGGGGGAGTTGGTGATGACAACAGACAAGAAGCTGTCTCTGAAAGAAGGTGAAGAGCGGGACGCCTGTCCGGGAACCCACGCCGACAGCCTCGAGTCCATGAGGAACTACTTGGAGATACGAGCCCGGGCTTTTGAGATGTTGGACATAGCCCCCTACCAGGTCTACAAGAGGTTGAATGAGAAGTGCATCTCCAAAGCAGTTGGTCGTGTGCCAAAGGGTATGAGGTCGCCGACCATTGAGGAGATACGGCGGTTTGACCGAACCCTGCACGAGGAGCTGCTGCGNCGGAAAGTGTTATTTAACATGCTCCGATCGGAGATTAGGATACTACTTTCTGATTAAAAGCGTGATTTTACTTGAAAAGCGGTATCATGATAACACTTTCTACATCAAATACCGGATTCAAGGTTGATACCGGTATGAATAACGTTATCCACCTCAAATCGAGGATTTCGAGCCTCTGGGTTCATTTGTAATAACCCGAACTCAAACCAAATCTGCAAATGTCATGTGACTCCTTTGATGTGATTCTCCCAAACTGAGCCCCAAACAGTCATACGATGATGACCACATCGGTCCATCTTCAGCATGAAGAAGTGGCGTGACCAGCCAAAGGCTGCCTTCGATTTCAGTCAAACATCGCCACCCGATCGCCTGATCACACATCCGATTTTTTTTTGCAGCGGTGATACAAACAAATCAAAAATCATACTTGTCTTTTTGACAATGACTAAATCAGTCTCAGGAATAAATTCAAACAGCCTTCTCATTGAGCTTGTTCACGAGATCCTGAATCTTCACATGATCGGAGGGCCCAGGCGTGAGAAGGTGCATGTACACGCCGAGGTCAGCCCAGCATTGCCTGAATGTATTTGTTTTTAACATGAGAGTACAATTTGACATGGCGATGAAGAGACTGACATTTCTTGCAAACAAAATCAAACGGCTTTATACACTATATTTACATTACAAAACTAGCTGCCATTCTTCCCAAGAGTCTTTGCACATCCACTCAATTCGATTCCCGATTTCTGGACCAACCTTCCACCATCTTGCCTTGGATTGAAATTAAAAAAACGTCCCCAAAACACAATTTGCACATACACTCACGATGAATAGCCAAATGATACAGGCTTCAGCAGTCTGAGAGCTGGACACACGATGCGGAGGAAATGGCGCATTACTGGGATCCTGCACAATCGTTATTTCAAACAAAATATTGTTGTTCTTAAGAGTCAGCTGCTCCATGCAATTTATTAACTAACATTGACAAAAATAGCACAAAGAAAGTTCATGCGCAATGACTGCAAACCCCTGCCCCACGAAAAAAGTTGATCTTTGCAGGGTCAAAAGTGCCAGGTTGGAACGCCATGTGATTGCAGTGCATAAATGACTGGACCTATCGCTCGTTTGATCCGACAAACTACTCTACAATTTTCACCTGACACAAGATCACAGCTGGGTGTGTAGTCAGTATGATATTGCAGGAATTGTGCCCCAACAATCACTGAGGCGTCAGCTGCTGAACAAAATCGTGTGAAAGGCCTTTGGCAAGAGCCGAATTGAAAATTGAGTTCACAAACAATCTGAATCTACAACCATTTGACAACTTCAATGGATCCATTGAATTTAGTATTAACCATTTGACGAAATAGGATCACTACTTGAGTCCCCAGCATGAATCGCCGCTTCAACACAAGCAAGGATCACTGAGGAATTCCACTCTGATTGAAATTCGGGCAAAACACACGACGGCCGGCGATCGTGGCACCAACGATTGACCTTGCCAAGGGATCCATTGACAAAATATGTAGTTTGAATAAAATGTTATGCAATCTCGGTTGAAGTAAGTTGCAACTTTGTGAACACCATTGACTGCTTGAACACCTTTTTTGCAACATGTTGTCGCTTGTGAACTGGTGTAACACCCGATCTCTAGATTTTAATTCACACGATTAATTATGGCAAGTGGATCATGCGACCTCCCTAGGATGCAAGAGATTAAATGTCAAGCGATGTGTCAAACAACTGCAGTGACGATCGCAGATTCGTCTGGGCATTCATACGACGAAAGATGGATCCATGCGATGACCCGGCATCGTCCTTCTTCTTCACCAGCTCCTCCTTTTTACGGATCGTTCTGATCTCCTGATCCACCTTCTTCTCCCGCTTCAAGTTTTTAGCAATCTTGATCAGTGGATGCCCCATCCGCTTGAACTCCTGGCCCGACAGTTTCATGCAATGAGTGGTGTTTATTACTTCCTATCCAACCAGCGTGTGTTTTTAAATTAAATCATTGTTAAACTGATCACACACAATCAGTGACATGATGATTGATTCCCCGCCTGATCATCACTGAGCGCATAAAGCGCAAAACAAATTTGACATCGAAGGTGCACGATGGCGTAATTGTGAAGACCCAATTTGGCCAATTCCATCTCACCTTGATGTTCAAAATCAATCTGGTGAGGATTTGAAAATATAACCATCAGTAGATCAAACAATGGCAAACACTGGCAACAAACTCTTTCAAAAGTGAAAACCGTTGGCTGAGTTTCTCACGTCGATTCAAGTAGAGGTGCCTCAATGCCACAGGTCAATCTGAGACACAAGAGATATACGTTGACAAATCAAGAAATTGTCATAAGTCAAAACACAAAAACAACATGACATCATTTGACAGTCATTCATTCAGTTCACAACAGGGACTGAGCACCTGACTGATGTTCAAATCTGCTGAGGAGGAATCGCCAACTCTGTTGTTTTGGTTTGGATTCACATGCCATGTTCACGTGATAATTCGGATCCCACACGATACTACTACGTTTGACACATTTGATCCAAAAGTCTGCGTAGTTGATCTCACACGATACTACTAAGTTTCATTTATAGTATATTGATTTATCATCATAAAATGGATGTCATTTTGTTTTGATTCGCCCTGCCCCCCCCCACTTAATTAATATCATTCAACTCTGAACGGATTCACCAGTTTAGATTCATCATATTATTATGCGAGTTGGTTTTGACTTTAGGTATCATTTTTTTGAATGAATTGTTATCATCTAGTTGTGATAACGGATGACTTTCAATTTGTTTTGATTTGTTTGGTTTCGTTTTGACTTTTGTTTTTGATTGTTCGTGATTTTCATGACCTTTTTTGACTTTTATGACTTTTTAAAAAAATGATTCTTTTTTGACTTTTTTCGATTTTTGAGAAATGGTGATTGTAAAAGCGAATCTACACCCCATAGGATCTACACCCAAAGTGTATAGAAGTCACTGATTTATGTTGCCCTGGAGCAACCTTTCCCGCACGAAACGAGGTTCGATCGTCAAAAACTGATGTAAAATTGCGATTTCAAGGTGACGGCGGCAACCCTTTCGTGCGAAATGAGGTTCGATCGTNTTCGATCGTCAAAAACTGATGTAAAATTGCGATTTCAAGGTGACGGCGGCAACCCTTTCGTGCGAAATGAGGTTCGATCGTCAAAAGCTAGGGTAAAATTGCGATCTATGTTGCACTGGAGCAACCCTTCCTGCACGAAACGAGGTTCGATCGTCAAGAACTGAAGTAAAATTGCGATTTATGTTGTGCTGGAGCAACCATTCCCGCACGAAACGAGGTTCGATCGTCAAAAACTGATGTAAAATTGCGATTTCAAGGTGACGGCGGCAACCCTTTCGTGCGAAATGAGGTTCGATCGTNTTCGATCGTCAAAAACTGATGTAAAATTGCGATTTCAAGGTGACGGCGGCAACCCTTTCGTGCGAAATGAGGTTCGATCGTCAAAAGCTAGGGTAAAATGTGTAAAAGGGTCTGTGTGTAAAAGCATCTGTGTGTAAGAGCGTCTGTGCGTAAAAGGGTTTGTGTGTAAAAGGGTCTGTGTGTAAAAGAGTCTGTGTGTCAAAAGGTCTGTGTGTAAAAGTGTTTCTGTGTAAAAGCCTCTGTGTGTAAAAGGATCTGTGTGTAAAAGTGTTTGTGTGTAAAAGCGCTTGTGTGTAAAAGGGTCTGTGTAAAAGCGTTTGTGTGTAAAAGTGTTTGTGTGTAAGAGCGTCTGTGTGTAAAAGCGTCTTCGTGTAAAAGCGTCTGTATGTAAAAGCGCGCAAGAGGGTCTGTGTGTAAAACTGTCTTTGTGTAAAGAAAGGTGTTTCTGTGTAAAAGGGGCTGTGTGTAAAAGTGTTTGTGTGTAAAAGGGCCTATGTGTAAAAGCATCTGTTTGTAAAAGCGCTTGTCTGTAAAAGGGGCCGTCTGTGTGTAAAAGCATCTGTGTGTAAAAGCGTCTGTGTGTAAAAGCATCTGTGTGTAAGAGCGTCTGTGCGTAAAAGGGTCTGTGTGTAAAAGCGTTTGTGTGTAAAAGCGCTTGTGTGTAAAAGGGGCTGTGTGTAAAAGCGCTTGTGTGTAAAAGGGTCTGTGTGTAAAAGCATCTGTGTGTAAAAGCATCTGTGTGTAAAAGGGTCTGTGTGTAAGAGCGTTTGTGTGTAAAAGCGCTTGTGTGTAAGAGCGTCTGTGTGTAAAAGCATCTGTGTGTAAAAGGGTCTGTGTTTAAAAGCATCTGTGTGTAAGAGGGTCTATGCGGAAAAGGGTCTGTGTATAAAAGGGTCTGTGTGTAAAAGGGTCTCTGTGTGTAAGAGCATCTGTGTGTAAAAGCGTCTGTGTGTAAAAGTGTCTCTGCACATCTTCCCATCTTTCCATCATCACATCTTCACAGGGAAAATTGCGATTTTACGTCTCTGTGTAAAAGCGTTCGCGTGTAAAAGGGTCTGTGTGTAAAAGCTTCTATGTGTAAGAGGGTCTGTGTGTAAAAGTGTCTTAAAAGTGTTTGTATGTAAATTGTATGTAAAAGGGTCTGAGTGTACAAGTGTTTGTGTGTAAAAGCGTTTGTGAGTAAGAGCGTCTGTGTGTAAAAGCTTCTGTGTGCAAGGGGGTCTGTGTGTAAAACTGTCTTTGTGTAAGGTTGTTTTTGTGTATAAGGGCCTGTGTGTAAGAGTGTTTGTGTGTAAAAGGGTCTGTGTGGAAGCGTTGTTGTGTTAAAGCGCTTGTGTGTAAAAGGGGCCGTCTGTGTGTAAAAGCATCTGTGTGTAAAAGCATTTGTGTGTAAATCATCTGCGTCTTTCAGAAAAAGCGTCTGTGCATAAAAAGGTCTGTGTGTAAAAGGGGCTGTGTGTAAAAGCTTCTGTGTGTAAGAGGGTCTGTGTGTAAAAGTGTCTTAAACGTGTTTGTATGTAAATTGTATGTAAAAGGGTCTGCGTGTACAAGTGTCTGTGTGTAAAAGCGTTTGTGTGTAAGAGCGTCTGTGTGTAAAAGCTTCTGTGTGCAAGAGGGTCTGTGTGTAAAACTGTCTTTGTGTAAGGGTGTTTCTGTGTAAAAGGGTCTGTGTGTAAAATTGTTTGTGTGTAAAAGGGTCTGTGTGGAAAATCGTTGTTGTGCAAAAGCGCTTGTGTGTAAAAGGGGCCGTCTTGGTGTAAAAGCATCTGTGTGTAAAAGCGTTTGTGTGTAAATCATCTGCTTCTTTCTGAAAAAGCGTCTGTGCATAAAAAGGTCTGTGTGTAAAAGGGGCTGTGTGTAAAAGCGCCTGTGCGTAAAAGGGTCTGTGTGCAAAAGCTTCTATGTGTAAAAGTGTCTGTGTGTACAGGGGTCTTTGTGCGAAGGAGCCTGTGTGTAAAAACATCTGTGTGTAAAAGCGTCTGTGTGTAAAAGCATCTGTGTGTAAAAGGGTCTGTGTGTAAAAGCATCTGTGTGTAAGAGCGTCTGTGCGTAAAAGAGTTTGTGTGTAAAAGGGTCTGTGTGTAAAAGAGTCTGTGTGTAAACGGGTCTGTGTGTAAAAGTGTCTGTGTGTAAAAGTGTCTCTGCACATCTTCCCGTCTTCACATCATCACATCTTCACATCTTCACATATTCACATCTTCACCGCATCACATCCTCACATCTTCAAATGCTTACATCTTGATCTCTTCACATCCTCACATTTCTACATCTTCACATCCTCACATCTTCACATACTCATCAATCTCTTTTTATTTGCGCCTTGTACCTTTACATCTTCTTTCTTTGAGACATCTTCATATCTTATTTCTCTCTATGTTTCATGCTATACGATCTTCACAGTTACATATCTCACTATACTTCTCTTCGCTCTCGGGCCATCCGTCGTCTAGTTGTTACTTTCATTTTTTCCGACTTTTGATCGTAATCAAAATCCGATGCTCAGGGCAACGGTATAGACATCCGTGGCATCCAGCTCCGCAACCAGGTTGCACGATCTGACTCCATGTATGTGCGTTTCTTTGCTTCTGGCGAACTGGTCATGCATCTGGCAAGCGACGTCTTCGAAAACAAAAGCACCAAGTATAAGCAGAGAATGTTCTTTGGTTGGATCGCGTTTTCATTCTGTTTCCTTCATGTTGCACGCGTAGGCTCAAATAGCGGCTGTGATCCTTCGTCGGTCCATGGTGCCTTGTGCTACATAAGTTTGCTGCCTGCCGCAGTTGCACAGGTCGGGTCTCAGCGGCTGCGCGAGACAGGTCGTCCATGGAGTGCAATGTGTCTGCGAAGTCATGACATCCGTGTACGGTACTGGGCGGGCTTATTTCGTTTCCAGTCTCCGCTTTTGTTCTTCGACTCATCTGAGGCAATACCAGGAAGATTCGTACACGGATCCATTGTCTGTTTTTTGTTCTTCCATGGGTCCGTTGCGATTGTAGGTCGTCCATGTGCAGTTCTTTTATAGAAAGCATCCGAGGCAGTGTCTGGCTTCCATTGTCGGTCTTGTCTTTGATGTGCACTCCATTGTCTAGTCTTGTCGTGTCCCTTTGTTTCGTCCGTCTTGTCTCCTTAGTCTTGTCTTCTTACTTCCTCCGCGCGTCTTGCATCCGCGCATCTTCTCTTGCTTTGTTCATCCATTATGCGAGCGCTTGCGTGAAATGTTGCGGTGCTGCTTGTGGTTCTCGCATGTGCTGCACGGCAGACGCAGTTGAGTATTTAAATTTCAGGACGTCAACTTGTTTCCTCTACTTCTCCAGTTAATGACTTTTGCAAATTCCGCTCCACACTATCTCTCCTACTTGGGAGCCGATTTTGGGTTAGGTGACTTAGCTGAAGATGAGTTTCACTTAGGTAACTTAGCTTTAAGGCTATGAAAGATGGTTCGCTAAGTGGCCGCTAAATGAAGCTAATTTTTTATCGCTTTTTGTGTTTTGACGTTTTATACATCTTTTTGAAAGTTGATGTTTTCAAATCTTTAATTGCTTTATTGTAGAGTTAATGCTATTTGTTTTGGCGGCGCAATTTTAATTTCCTAAGTGTCAGCGCAGAAGGCCACACATGGTCATGCTCTTTTGGCATGAGGTGCCATGCTTCGTGGCCTTTTAGTTGGTGCCATGGCTCGTTGCCTTTTTGTTGGTGTTCTGGCAAGACGCATGGCTGCTGAAGGTGTTGAAGTTGCAAAGTAGGCTAAGTGCGGATTGAGGTGGGCTGCATGGCGTTCCCACATGGACATTTCATCAGGTTGCTGCCAGCTTTCTGCGTTGAGATCCACCATGGCGTGGTGCTCGAAGAAAACAATTGCCTCGTGGTTGAAAGATGGTTTTCTTACGAGGGACGCCATATTCCCAAATGCCAACAATGGTACCAAGACAGTGAGAAGAGAAGCAGGAGCACTGCAAGATCCAAATCTGCAGAAGGTCTCCATTGGAATTCTTGCGAAAAACCAATGTTTTCAGCGAAAACCTTGCCCTATAGATCCGGTTAGACTAGAAACTTGCTTTTAGGTTGTGCTAACCTAATTAAGTTAATTTAACCTAATTAGGTTTTTTCATAGGTGATCAAAAGGGTGTTTTAGGTTAGGTTATTCTTTAGGTTAATCATATCATTAACCTAAAAGTCTTTAGGTCAATCATAAAATAACCTAAAAATCTTTAGGTTAATCATATAAATTTAAATAACCTAAAAGTTTTTAGGTTAATTAAATATATAACCCTAAAAAACATCAAGTCTCAAATCATGGAACCTTAAGAACTTTATGTTGTTATGCATGTTGTTTGAGCTAATTCTGTTTCCACTTGCATTTGTCATGTTACCTGAAATTTCACTGGACCTCTGCATGTCACCATCCATTTCAATTTTCACTTATATAACTTTTTCTTGAAATTTCACTTGATCCCTACATGCCAAGATGGGTTTTGCAATTCACTTGGAACTTTACCTGGTATTTCACTTGATCTTTTTACATAGCATGGGGTTCAACTTCATTTGCCTTCCGCAGTTCATGGGGTTCAACTTTCCTGGCAGTTGAAATGGCACAATTAAATTGGCACTTGACCCCCTCAGTTCATGATTTGTTTTGTATTTTCACTTGGCATTCACTTGAAATTTCACTTGACACCTAGATCTTACCATGTAATTCTAACTAGCACTTGGGCATTTCACTTGAATTTTCACCTGATCCCTGCAGTTGACCTTGTGATTCACTTGTCATCTTCACATGATATTTCATGTGCCCAATGGTTTTTGAGTTGGTCAATCTTCACCACAAGATTGAATCATTTGGAATTCTGTGGCATGATGTGGCCATGACAGTGCTCAAGATGTCAGACAAAAGGCTGACTGCTGATCCCTTGGTAGGGACCAAAGAGCTCCAGCATGTCTTGGAAGATNCATGACAGTGCTCAAGATGTCAGACAAAAGGCTGACTGCTGATCCCTTGGTAGGGACCAAAGAGCTCCAGCATGTCTTGGAAGATTGGCTGAGGGGCCAGGGTTCCCAGGATGTCTGGAAGCTTTTGAGTTTGGATTCCATGAATGAAGAGGGTGGATTGAAAGGTGTCACCGATGGCTTCGTTGCTGTGTGCAGAGCCTTCACCTGTGTAACTTCACTTGTATACCTTCACCTGTGTAACTTCACTTGACCTAGCTGCCACTTCATCTGGCAACAGAACTTTGCGGGCAACCAGCCACAACTTCCAGGCACCAGTGGCTTCCGGTCCCACTTCAACAACCTCCAAAGCTGCTGGCTACCTTGCAGCCACAGTTTCCACTGCCCCAGCCACAGCTGCCCCTGAGAAGAAGCCACCTCTCAAAGCTCCACCGGCTAACATAGCCTTTTACTCAGCTGTGGATGGCTTCAGAGATTGCTACAGTAGTTATGTGTCTCCATGATCAATTTGATTTGTTTTACTCCTTCTAAGGCTTTGAACTATGCACCAAAGGCACCGACCTTGCCAAGGAAGGTGCTTGACTTAGGCCTGAGCACTTCCTCACAATTTGCTGCTACCTTTCAACCATGAGGCCATGCCCTATGATCCGAAGAAAGCAGCCCAGCCTGCAAAGAAGCAGGAGGATGGACATGCATAGTGGTTTGGTTCACCAGTTAGATTGTGGAACTTGATTTTTGGCCTTGCAGGATCCCAGCGAGGCTTCAGCATCCAGTGCGATGGCAGAGCCTGTGGAGGCTTGGCCTGTCAGTATTGTATTTGTTGAGCCGTTATGTCACTAACGTTTTTTTCAATTTTTTTTGCCACCCCAGGCAGCTGCAAATGACTTCACCTTCATGGGCATGCTGCAGGATTGTGATCAGTTCCACTGCAGTGGGACCTATTGTATTTCATTGATCTCCTTGCAGGAGACGCAACCGGTTCCCAGCCCAACAAGTCCTGCTGTGAAGGCCTTTGATGATTGGCCTTGGGCCCCCCTAATTTTTTTAATTTTTAGGGGGGCTCAAATTTGACTAGTTTTGGCTCAAACCTGGACTTGGAGATTTTCAGGACACATGAGACTTGAAAAGCCTTTCACTTGACAAAGCAATCACTTGAGAAACCATTCACCTGAGTAACTTGGAATCTGTTTACTTTATTTCGCCGGAGTGGTTCAGATGTAGGTTCACTGGGTTGTTCACTGGTAGTTTCACTTGTTGACTTGTAGTTTCACTGCACTGCATTCCTTTTCATTTCACTGCACTGTTCACTTGTAGTTTCACTTGACTGTTTCTTCATTTTACCATTTTTGTCTCCATTTGCAGGAAGAAACAGGCACAGCCTCAAAAGCAGAGGAAGAGGACTCTGAGGACTTTGTAGAGGACTTTGTTTCCAGTTATTTTCATTGACCTTTTTGATTTTATGTTTCATGTCTTGACTCTGCAGTGGTGGTGTTGGAGAGTCACATTACCAACCCTTCACTTGACCAACCATCCACTTGACTGACCGTTTGCTTGACAAACACCCTTCACTTGACCAGCTGTTAGTTTGACAAACCTTTCACTTGAGAACCATTTCACCTGAGAACCATTTCACTTTTTTTGTCATTTGAATCAGTGCTGGCATGTTTCATTTTTTTCACCTGACCTGTTCACTTGCACTCACATTGGGCCAGTTCACTTGTAGTTTCACTTGACTCTGTTTAAGTTGACCTTCCACCCACCTGTTGAAATCCAAGTGCCATTTGCCAGGAAGAAGAGTGCCTGGAGGGTGTGGAATCTGAACGGGAATATGATCCCAGGCAGGAAGGACCATTGGAGGGCACCTGACCCTACCTGCCATCATGCAAGTCTCCCCAATATTTTTAAAATATCAATAAGAAAAAAATATGATTAATTCACTTGATTTACTTGTAGTTTCACCTGTTTTTTAATTAAGAAAAAGCCATTCAAAACATATATGTTTAGGCTCACCTGCAGTTTCACTTGAGTCAATTTTTCACCGGACCCACACATGTTTCCAACCTGTAGGCAGCCTTGGTCTGCCTATGTTTGTTCACTCATACCAGTGAGCTTCAAACAAAATTGGCGCGGAATTTAAACGTTTTGTCATTGTTTTGAAAAAAACATTGTGTTTTTTTGGAAAAAAGTTGATAATTCATTTTTTTGCGAGATTTTTGGCTGAAAAAATAGGCATGTGAAAGTTTGAAAGTTTGGTGAAAGTTTCACTGAAACTTTCAGTAGGCAAATGAAGCTTTCATGAAAGTTTCAGATGAAACTTTCACCTACATAGTGAAAGTTTCATGAAACTTTCATATGCATTTGAAAGTTTCATGAAACTTTCATGCAATTTTCAGAAGCACATGAAAGTTTAATGAAACCTTCAGGAAACTGTCATTATTTAGGTGAAAGTTTCATCTGAAACTTTCATGAAAGCTTCATTTGCCTACTGAAAGTTTCAGTGAAACTTTCACCAAACTTTCATCAACCTTTCACATTTTTTTCAGCCAAAAAAGAATTGATTTTTTCCAAAAAGAAGAAAACATGCCAAAATATCTGTATTTTTTGAAAAATTTAACCAACATTGTGGAAAATATGGAACAAATGTGGGTTCACATTGATAAATTTAATCTAAACAAATGGAAATTTCATAACATATATTAATTGCTGTTGCAAATTGGTTTTATCCAAAGGATCGCTTTTTCACATTTGATTGCTTTTCCGATGGTTCAGCTAGAAATGTTTTGAATGCAAACAACACATCTATATATATATATTCCATTGTTATTATTTACCGATGGTATGAAAGAAACAAAAGTTCGCTTTCCAAAACAAAATGCTTACTTTTCTACATTTGTAGTGGTTGTTTTCCGTTCTTGAATTTTCCAAATGTTGACCATTTTGGATCATACCAATGTTGAAATTTAATGTTGACCAATCAACTATTTGAAGTTTATTTGGTAAAAACATGCTTATGCTTTTGTTAGGTTTGTCTTTTTTAGACACAGGTTTATTTATTTTTTATTTATTTGTTTTTTTAATATATATATATATGTATGTATGTATATAGTGGCTACATTCCTACATTTAAAGACATGTTGGAACTAGATTTGCTAAGAACATATGAACAATATTCACTTGTCAACTTCACTTGTACAACCACATTTGCAACTTTATAGTTTTACACCTCCACTACCAACAAACGCATTCAACATTTTCACTTGCCCTCCTTCACTTGATTACTTCCATGTGACAGCTTTTTATTACCACATGCTTTCCAAACCTCACATGTACCTTGCTTATTTCTTCCCCAAACCTCACATGTTTATAGAATCTTGAAGATAAAACCATATTCACTTGAAAAGCAATCACTTGCAGAGTTCATGTTTGCAGTTATATTCTCTTCATGCACTCACAAGTTAGCAATTGCTAACTATGAAGTTCAAAGCCTTTGGTTGACACACCTTTGACTGGCACATGCCAACTAGCAACCTACTAGATGGAAACCTCACAGATTCACTTGACAACTTCATCTCTACAGAGGCCTCCAATGTTTTCACTTGATAGCTTCACAAACTTTCACTCAACTTTTCACTTCACCTTTTTCCTAACCATTCACTTGACCTTTCACTTGACCTTTTCCTTTCACCTTTCATTTGACCTTTTCACAATTGACCTTCTCACATAACCTTCTCACTTGACCTTTCACTTGATCTACACCTGCAAAACAACTCTAGAAATTCTTGACTTCCTAGCAAGCACTCGGGATCAAACATGACTTTGATCCTATCAAGAGATCCCAGCAGGTTTCCAAAGC
>BGPT01002655.1:18025-41976 GCA_003297045.1 Symbiodinium sp. clade C Y103
TGTGAGTTTCCGTCCATTCAGTTGCCGGTTATTTTCTGCCATATCGGGGCAGATCCTCCCTCGCATGAGGGCACGGGAAACCAGCGAAACCAGCGAATAGCCAGCCAACTTTGGGCGTGTGGCAGGAAGGCCAATGCTGTCACCTTTGTCCATATATAGACCACCAAGCGAGACACCATGCGGCGTCGCGTGGATGCAAGCATCTTCCAGAGCGACATTCTGACTCTGCTTCACGTAGAAGCGAAGTCTTCCAACAGACCCATTGGCATTGTAGCCGTCATTGCTTGGAGGGCAAAAGCCAAAAGATGCGAAAAACAAAGGTTTATCTTGAGTTTTCACCTGTTTACAAAAAGCTTTGTTTTTCAAAAAAAGCCAAGTCGTAGCCAAGTGCGCTAACTTTTTTGATGTCGTACATGATAACTTAGCTTGAACTTAAAAATCAGCCCAACTAACTTGTAAAGCTTCAAACAATGATGCCATTTAGCAGCGACTTAGCCACTTACTGGGTAGTTGGGTTTACTCGTCGCGATGGGCACTTCTCGTCGCAAAACCAGTGTTCCGTTGGGAAGTGCTTCCCAAAACTTGTTCTGACTTATTAAGGGTAGAGCTTCGCATTCTTCAAGAACTTCCTCAAACTGCAAGGTACACCGGTTTTGTTTGTATCCCCAAGCATCATATTGTAGACAAGTAGGGGCCCAGTATTCCGCTGGTGCAAAGGTAGCTCAATCCCTTCGCAAGGCTTCAACTTAATGTGTTGTCCATGTCCAAAAAATATGGTTTCAGCCTGGGTTTTTTTTCTATTCACATTCGTGCACACATCCACTCTGCATGGCACAGTGGTTTGCCAACTTGGTGGGATATGATGCAGTGCTCTTTACTTTTTGTGATTTACTCTTTTACTGGCTTGCAGGCTTGTCAGCTTGCTGATTGGCTAGTCGGCTAGCTGACTGACTGGCTATCTGGCTGGCTGGCTGGTCGCTGACTTGCTGATCTTGCTTATCTTGCTGGTTTGGCTAATTTTGCTGATCTTGCTCGCTTCCTGCCCGGCTCGCTTGTTGGCTTGCTGGCTGGCTTGCTGGTTGGCTGGCTGGCTTGCTGGTTTTCTTGTTTGCTTGCTGGCTTGCTGATTTTGCTGATCTCGCTGGCTTGCAGGCTGGCTTGCCGGCTTGCTTGTTTGCTTGTTTGCTGGCTTGCTGACTTGCTGATCTTGCTGATCTTGCGGGCTTGCTGGCTGGCTTGCTGGTTGGCTGGGTGGCGTCTGAAAGATTCGATGAATGGCGTGCAGCAGGTCCGGATCTCGTTTGCATCTCGTTTGGATCTCGTTTGGATCTCGTTTGGGCCTGGCCCGCATGAGAAGCACCGATCCGAACAAGGGTTGCACGCAAAGGCACTGGTTTTGACAGCGTTGCAATGCGGTGCGGTGTTCTGTTGCGTTGGCAGACTCTGGGCACAAAAAAGAGAGTGGTGTGCCAATACAACTGGAGACATCACAGGTTTCAAGCCTCAAGTTCTAGTTCCACCTTCAGAAACGCAAGCAGAATGAGGACTCTGCAGTGCAGTGCGATCGGTGCTGGCAGATCCTAAGCACTTCACAGCGGTGTGCCACTACAAACTTCAAGTTTGACACCACAGTTGTCCAAGGTCTAAGTTGCAATTCGAAGATGTGGGTCGCAACCAGAATCGGATGCGGTGTGCCATGTTATTGTGGTGGGATCTTCCCCCGGGTGTAACGCGGTGTTCCGTTGAGAATTGCTACGAATGAAGGCATATCACGCCCAACAGATTTTTTGGTAAAACGCATGCAGAATCAGAGACCTATGTTGAGGTCATATGTGAAGTTCTTAAGCGCATGGTAGCGGCGTTCCAATACACAAATCAAATTTGACGCTACATTCTGCGTAGATTTTGGCACAACCCCGACATATAAAACGCAACCAGAATTCCACATTTGAACATGAAAAGAATTTGTTTTGACAGTGTTGCAATGCGGTGTTCCGATGTATTGTGGTGAGAACTGCCCTTTTGTGATGAGATCATTGCGTCCGGTGTTCCATGGGGATTGTGGTGAGATCTGTTCATTGTTGTGAGTAAACGCGCCCGCTCGTATGTCATAACTTAGCCATAACATAAACCAGATTTAAAAAAAGCCTTAGCCTTTACTTGTAAGTCCTCTATCTGAGCGATGCTCCCAAGTACTGTCTTCGCTCCTGCGACTCTCCGTTGGCGGCCGCATGCACATCTATGTTGCCCTGCGTCTTTTGGATTCTCACCTTTCTATTCCCTTATGTACTCTCTATTCCCAAGTGCATTTGGGTGTTTGCTGGCCTTTTTCCCGAATGCGTAGCAAGGGTTCCCGTTTCACTCTGGGGTTTTGGGGGTTGAGGATGTGTTCGCCAGACGTTGCGCAACCGTTCGCAACCGTCCGCAACCGTCCGCAAGTCCGCGGTAGGGCGCTATGGCGGTGCCTATGCGGGAAGCTGCAAAAGTATACTAGTCCGTGAGGTACGTTAAGAAATTTGTGAGTACCTCACGGACTGATTGGGTCAGTTGAAAAGTCGTTTAAATTGAAACCCTATCATTTTTGTTTCCACATTGTCCCTTCAATATTTTCAACATGAGAACTTTTTCCCGGGGGTGTACACCGAAGAAGATTTTAAAGGTGGATATTGGAAACATGGTCAACGTGAACCAAAAAATATGTTTGGGGCCAAGTATGGGGAGTATTTGTATCAGGATCAACACATGCAATGTGGATGGTTTCTATGTGATATTTTCTTTGTGGAGGACAACGCATGAGAATATTTTGGGGTGGATAATTGGGAACATAGTCTAAATGAACCAAAAGAAATTGTTTGGGGGTCAAGAGTGTGTCTATGAAGCTAAGATGTTGGGAGTACAGTAGAAGGAAAAGGATTTGCAAATGAAATTGGGGTGGTTTCGATTAGTTTCGATGCAGAACTATAAGAATATACGTTACATATGGAATATTATGAATATATAATATGATATATGATACATATATCGTATTTATATGCACATACAGTTCCAAACATATTTTCACCTATCAGTTTTGAGGTGTCACCGCCTCTTTTCCTGCGAGCTCCATTAATCACAGGCAAATTTGGGCCAACCATGGCTCGAACAGGCCATGAAAAGAATGGCCACGAGAAAAGCCCCCGGGGCGGGGGGGGTTACGGGTGCACGGCGGCGGCAGCATTTTTGCTTGCCGGATGGTGTCGTTTGGTGCCTGCTTCGAAGAGAGAACGAGAACAAGTATGTGCTTTGGATCCTTACACCATTCGGTTTTCTTGTTGTTCCCTGGGAAAGTCAAAGCCTTGGATTTTAGATGGTTTCAGAATTTGTTTAATTTGTTTGATTTTTACATGTGGGTTTGATCACAGCTACAGGGCAGCATCCTTGTTCTACAAATTCAAGATGGCATATCGACTGCAAAGTTTGAGGGGACGTTCAACCCAGCTTTCACTTCGAGTTGGCCTTTGAAGAAATTTCAATCCCTCCGCCACCTGTCATCCATTTGCCAAGCGGACATCAGGATACTTTTTGCCAGGAAACCGAAAGTCGTGCCAGTGAACGAGGCTTCCGATGTTCTGCAATGGGATCAGTTTGCTGCAACTTACCCAGTCTCAGATAACATGGACTGCCGTCAGCAGCGCATCAAGTACTTTGGTGGAAACGAAAATTTTTCGGGAAACACAACTCAGAAACATAGGTGAGCTGAACGTATGCGGTCGACAAAGTCGATAGCGATTTATAGATAAGGAAGTGCAGATGATGAAGATCATCGTCCTAGGTTTGCCTTGCTTCTCCTGTAAGCTAGTGCCTCTCCTCTTGTGCTCTCTGCTGCTGTAACTAGAGTGGCCCCACCTAAGTAAGAAGGCATGCGCAAGTTCCACTGCTTCTGTTCTTCTGCTAAACTTGCTGTAGGATAGCGGCTGCGCGTGCGTAGGATGCGGCTTTTGAAGCGAAGCGCTTTCGGTTTGATTTATTTAAACTGAAAAACTTTTGAAGTGAAGCTGTGCGAGTTTTGATTGAAAGGGCAATGCGCAAGGATGACACGCACAAAACTTTGGTGAAATGTTTAACCTTCACTTGTGAAATCGTTGCAGTGGATAGCACACACAAATTGAGAAGCAGATCATTGAAAGAAATGACACGCACAAATCAGAGTGATGTCAAATCTTTCAGGTTCCATTTCACATGAGTCAAAGTTCACTCCTTATTGGTGCCCATGTATGGCCCAAGCAATAAGCAAAGCTAGGACACTTCCTAATCTATAATGGTAACTGGTGAAACTATTGAGTTGGGATCGCATGTAGTCACGTCACATGTGTGGGTTTCTATTCTATTAGATTCTATATCTTGTGTGTTTTTTGGCCTGCCAGCCGCCAGGAGGGATATTCTATTTAGTTGTTTGGGAAACAATAGGGTGACATCTTGATGCTCCCAGGCACGGCATTCCTCAGCGCTGTCACCGCTTTGTGGCTGAATCGTCAGAGTCGGCAGTGGTGGCAATTGGAAATGGTGGCAGACAACAGCCCCCAACCCCGACCCCAAGCACTCACATGGAGGTTTTGTTTTCGCAGATTCAGGAAGCAGCTGAGAAAGGTCATGTGGGTCTAGTGAAAGACTTGGTGCAGGAAGTGTCTAAGTGCTGCACTGCGCTTGAGGCGAAGGTGGTCAGACAAGGTTCAAGTTCAGGCGCAAAGGTTGCAGAGGGTCAGCGGCTGGCGGTCGGTGGCTTGAAGTATTGCCCAGAGTTTATGCTGTGGTCGGTCCTTCTTTCTGACACATTGAGCCTAACCTGCGTTAATTCTGATTGCAGTGATCAGGTCTCAATCAGGTCTTGATTGGCGCAACTCATCATTTCATGACATGTCGGAAACATGCCATGTCTATGTCAGAGCCCATGGCGCCACCAATCCAAGGACGTGCCCAGACAAACTTGCAGCTGCCATGTTGCTGCCGGGTCCTAAATTAATTTTCAGCTTCAGACTTCAGACAAGTCGCAGGTCGCAGGTCACAAGTCACAACATGCAAACATGAGGAACAGCAGTAGCAGCAGCAGAGATCTATTGTTTTGCCTAGGTCCTTGCGCTTGTGCCTTCCAAAGCACCTTTTGCAGCATCTGTCGCGCCAGGGGCTACAATGTCCATCGCGGCAGGCTCTCCAAAGGAGCAGAATTGAGCTGGATCTTGCTAGCATGATTTTTTCCAGGAGGTATGTCCTGAACAGCACTAGCACATGGTGGATGCACCTGAGGGCAGACTCTTCCCCGCAAGGGGGAAGGGATTTCTTTATTTGCGAGTACGATTTGTGCAAGTTTGAGGCTGAGGCAGTTGAGGTTGAAGGTGCATTGGGTAGCGCCTGCTTTTCCAATTTGCTCGGAGTCCCTGTGCCGACTCTCTTGGAGACAGGGCAGATGAAACTGGTGACAAGGTTGCTCCCGTTGTCTGTCATAGGCTGTCGAGCTGCTTCGGCGGTGCACAAGGGCCGCAACCTGCTGAAAGCACTAGCGTTGGATTCTGCAGATTTGAGAGTTAGCATTTCCCGGACTATGACAATGATGTTTGATTTTGGAGCCGAAGCAGGATTGCACCTCCACCGTCACCACCATGCAACAGAACACAATTTGACAATTCAGAATTCAGAGGTCAAAATCATATACGCAGCTCACAGGTAAGAGGCGTTTTTGGTTTAGTTTTCAATTGGTTGATTTTGGGTGAAATCAGTGTCGCACAGACTTTGCTTTGCAGGACTTTGGACATTGCAGGCAGAAGAAGGCATGGGTCGTCTCTTTGCCAATTCACTCCCAATTGCAGATGGCGACCACGCTCTCCATCATGTTTCTTTGCTTCTGTTTTCACTTGGCAGTAACAATTTTTGAACGCAGGGAATTTCTTTTCTGAGTCATAGTGCGTACTGATACTGCAAGATCAGAAACGGCTCTTGCTGTTTCCTCTAGTTGGCGTCGCCCTGCAACTAGGTAATGGAAGAGATTCCAGTGGCATTCCCAGACTGGCAAGAGTTCAAAGATACTTTGAGCGCAATGACTAAAGCCTTTGGTTCATATCATCGGTTGGACCGCTTCAGAGATGTGTGCATCAACAAGAACCCTTCCGTGCCACAGGAAATGAGTTGTTGTCAAAAACTCTATTTCATTGTTTCTAGTGAGATTTGCTGGCACTGCTTTTTCTTCTCGCTGTGCGCTTTATCATTTGTATCTATCGCACCTGGCAGGAGTTTCGTCGACCGCTGGCTGATCTGTTCCGGGTGGTTTGTCCACAGTTTGTAGAGCACCGATGGCAATACTTGTATGAGTGCGTTCAGTGGGTACTTTCACGCAAGGCAGCCATCCAGTACTTGAAGTTGAATGACATTGCGCAAAGCGGGGAGAGGGATAGTGGTGAGAGCGACAAACACCAGCTTTCTTCTAGGCACTTAGAACTTCTGGCAAATTTGAGCACGTCCAATGAGCAATCTTTGCGATTTTGGGCCACTGCAGAGCTCACAATGATTTTGGCCACCTGGGGTCACAGGGTGAGTGGCTATCTCCATTCATGCCCATGTCATCCACTTCGCACCAGCAAAGATGCACATCGGGAGAGAGCAAAGCAGCGTGATAGACTCTGGTTTCAGGATGTCAGGATCACGCCAGAGGATACTTCTTGCCCAATGGCAGGCCGGATGGCGGTTGCCCTTGCCGCAGGCTATGCGCAGCATGCTTTGGAGAATCTCAAAAGCGCGGGGATCCCAGCAGCTTTGCAAAGTTCCCTAGACGAATTGAATACTTTTGGAAATGATGGAGGCACACGCCTCATGAGCAACTTCCAAGCTGCCAAGAGCAGACTGACGTTTAGGATGACTCAGAGTTTTGGATATTGGACACGGCTTCCATGGGCTCTGCTGATGATCATGCGACCATTTGTGGAGACGTTTTCGAATCCCGAAGAGGCCATGTCAGTCATTGTTTCATTGTGTCAGACTGTCAGGCTTTTTGTGCTTGGTTACCCCTTTACGCCTCATCCTTATCAATCCTCATTCTTGCATAACGAGTTTGTTGGTTGTAGTTATTACTTCTAACCCTTGCAGGTGCACGTGTGCATGGCGCAATCCAGAGCAGCTGCCAGACTTCTGGTCCAGAGGCATGATTCCACAAGCAACAAAGCAGGGCTCGGAGTCAGAGTCTCAGAGTCTCAGTCGAATTTCGTTGTTTGAGGTTTTGGGGCTAACTGTGGTAAAACATCGCTGATGATATGATGATGATGGTGATGATGATGATGATGATGATGATGGTGATGCTGATTATGATGATGATGATGGTGGTGGTGGTGATGATGGATGATGATGATGATGATGATGATGATGATGATGATGATGATGATGATGGCTTACGGCTTCGGTTGTGGCAGCTTCTGTGCCTGAGGCTATAGCTTTCAGATTCCTGAACGAAGCAGGGCCCTACAGACAGCACCTACTTGCGTGGTCTGCAGGGAACGGACCTATGTTTGGACCTATGTACCTGGAGTTGATTGGGTACGCAACTGGGTTGGTAGTCATGCAAAGATTGGAGTCGCGCCACAGTTTGTTGAAGAGGTTCTTGGCATGGCGGCACAAGCAGTACCCGGCCACCCTCTCAGCTGCCATGCGACGCCGGGAAAACCAAGATTTGGAAACCCAAACCTTTCAGGACAACCTTCCTGAACTACTGGGTGCCATTGGGGAGCTTGATGTCGGGGAGTGGACATGCAAGACACAGTTTCTGGAAAGGGTGACTGGTGCAAGTGCTGTTGCTCTTCACGATTCACTTGCGGATGAGAAAAAACAGAAAGAATCCTTTCACAATGAACTTGCAATCATGGCTGGCCAGAAGCAAAGAGTGTCCACGCAAGAGGCTGTCATCCCGGCCCCAGCCCCAGCTTCTCAAGAACTTGACTTGCCTCTCATCCGGGAACATGCCAAGTCTATATTTGAGAAGAACAAGTTCTACGCTTTGAAGGGTTACCAATCAGAAACATCTTGGACAGTGTTTCGCTTGTTGAGCACAAACCCTGGGCAAAACATGTACCTTCAGAGAGCATGTTTTTTGTCAACTGACGACCTTTGGCAACCCATTGGTATTATTGTCATTGTTTTCAAACCACTGTGAAGGGGCTGAGCTGAGTTTGTGACGTTTTTATGTGGAGTGCTCCCCAAGACTACAAGTAACAACTTTTTCCTGAAGGGATTTCACTTCGTGGGGTCCAATCTTGACACTGCATGCTCAATTCATGCATCCTGCCTTCCAGGAATGGAAAGATTGCATTGCAGTTGAAATGGTGAATGAGCCAATTGAGACAGATGAGCCCCCGCAAGTTTGCAACGTGATTTCTGCGGAAGTAGCCCCGATGAGCTTGCACAGATTGCTGGATCCAGCCTGCCGCATTTTCGATATGCGTGTGCACGAGCAGGCCATTGATTGGACGTGTTGGAATAGGTTTTGATGTCAAGGAGTTTTTGTTAGGGGCAGCTTGCTACAAGCCTCTTTTTCGATATGCGTGTGTACGAGCAGGCCATTGATTGGACGTGCTGGGATAGGTTTTGATGTCAATGGGTTTTTGTTAGGGGCAGCTTGCTACAAGCCTCTGACAGGTCAAGATCTCATTCTGTGTAATGTGCTCTGTGCTGTTGTCCCCTCCGCAGGTGACGACTACACCGGCAGTGTCCGACAGGCTTTTGAGCCTTATAGTGGATGAAATTTCATCTCCTGGTCCTGATCAATCTTCAGATGCAGAATGTTTGCCCGTTGTGCTAGAAATGGAAGACGGTTTCCAGTAACTTTGAAGAAAGAGAGCGTAGAAACTGTGATTTTTTTGGGGGAATGAATTTTTTTGGGAATGAAATTACAAATCATCAAACATTCTTTTTTATTGGCTTTGGCACATCTGGTGCAGGCATCGTGTGAAAGATGTGGCCGATCGAATGGTCCTGGGTGCTAGCTTGGAAACCTTGAGATCAAACCTTGCTTGCGCCAGTGGTCATGTGGATGGAACAAGCAGGGATCATAGAGCATGGCCACTTAGCTTCCAACTTCGTTACATTGGCAACCTCCTTGAGTAAGCCCGCTTGCTGCCCCAGTTGCGATTCCCGGCTGGGCATCAAGCATTCGCTGGAGCAAGACGGCTGGCGCAAGGTTGAAACGGTCCGAGAAGCATCGGTGGTTGAGAAGTGTTTCAGTCATGTTGGGCCACTGGAATATTTTCAGCTCCTGAAACACCATGCAGGGCACCTCTTAGAGTATGAGGACATGTTCCCATTCAGGCACTCGCAGGGCAAAGGTTACTATGACTGCTTTCTGGTTTTCTTTCAGAATCGCTCTGCAGAAGCTCGCAATCAAAAATCAAAACTTTAGGTTGTGAGTGAAGACTTTGAGCTTGGGCTTGGACCTGAACAACAATAAATGCAGTCTAAAAAAGTGAAGATCTTTTGCGGGTTCAAGTTCTCAGTGCATCGCCATCAAATGTCCTCTCAGGAATGCCACCCGGGACAGTACCAGTTCATTCCAATGTCGCAGAAACTGGATTTCTACAAGCGCCTCATGGATTTCTTTTCAGGCTTGAGTTGACCCTGCTGTTGGGCGGGAATTACTTGGTGGAACTTTTTTCCTTGGGACTGTGGAGTAAGAAGAGAAATCATTAGAGATATTTAGCAGTCTAGCATGCTGTTGGTCTTCATACATCTTCATTACTTACATTGGCACTTTTTACCTGCAGGTCGTGGACTGGATCCGAGAATTGAGGCCGACTTGTTGCAGCCCAAGCGGGTCAAACGGAGACGGGTCCGAGTTGATGGTGACGCAAATGAGATCGAAGTTGATGATGAAAATGAAAACTACGTAGAGGTACCCAGGGAGCAACCTGTAGCTGCCCCTGCAGTTGGTATCTATGAAGTTATGGTTGTTGATGTTGAACAGCCTGGTCAGGATCCAGCTTTGCTAGAGCTTGGAAGGGTTGCTGCTCAGTTAGATGCTGCCCGTTTTCCGCATGCTGGAGATGCAGAAGCAGCCGGTGAAGTGGAGAACGAAGAAGGGCCCGGAAACATAGAAGTAGCCCAAATTGCGCCAGCCCCAGGTGCGCATGACCCCCTGCGCAATCATGAAGCAATCAGATGCTTTATTTCAATGTCCCAGTATTTTCTTCTATTTCCCTTGCTTTGGGCTTTAGGAATGAAATTTTGATTTTTGTTGCCAGTAAATGTCAATGATTTGACTAGTTGGCTCACCAGTCATTTCCTAGGACACGCAATCAAGCATTGCGAAGAGATCGGAAATGCATATCACCGAACTGACAGAGAAGTGCGTGTTGCGAAAGTGGTTCAGATACTTGAAGAGCTGGGACGGGTGCTGTTGGATCCTCGCACTGCTCGAGACACTCCATCTTCACAGGTGTCGCAGGCCTGATATCTATTTTATCTAGGGTTTCGAGCATCCCTTTTAATTCTGAGACATCGCCATGTTTAGACAGCTTCATGTTTCTCCCGTATAACCACACAGGTTCTGGAATTCCAGCAAGAACAAAAATTTTGCCAAGTTGATTGATTTTTTTCTTGAGCGCCGATCTCTGAAACAGGCATTGGATGCTGTCGACCAGAAAGGGCAAAAATGCCCGGGCCTTACCATGTCTGCTTGAGCCACTAATCTGATTGGATGTGAATGCCATATAGCGGTTTACTGTATGAATACGTTGATGAGAAAACTCTGCGAAGTCTTTCTGAGGCTGGGGGGCGTATGACACTTGGAGTCGCCGACGCACTGTGTCGGACTTAATTCTTATCACCTACTTTGATGCGTTCAAAGATGCGTTGTTTAGCCAATTAGAGGGGGAAGATGCTCGACCGTAGCGTCTTCACACTTAGCCTTGTTGTTCTTGGGAAAAATTCTGATGCATTGAGCAAGCTTCAGCTTCAGCTGTCAGCAGATTCATGTCACTAACAGGAAATCAGTTTGGCGCAGCAGACGCATCGTTTTGGCTGAATAGTTTAGCCTTTCTTGAAATCACTTGGAGTGGATCAGATTTGTCAAGCTCCCTTGAAGATATCTTGCTCAAGTCTGATTGGTCAGCTGCATGACCGGTCAGGATTTTTGACCATGTCGGTGTTAGATGATGATGAAATTTTTTCAGCTTTGATAAGCAAGGGCGCTTCCAGTTCCAATACGCCTTCCAGCTGGAGGGCACCCACACCCGTCCAGAACCCAATGAAGAAAGCAATGAAGGTCAAGAAGGTTGTGCGCAAACCAGCTTCTTCAGGGTTGAAGGTGCGTAAATCTGCTCTCAAGCGGCCTGCAGCATCGAAGCCGAAGCAAGCTCAGAAACGCTTTAAGAGGCCCAAGATACCACATGGGCTCATCGCACAAACTCCAACCAGAGTTCAACGAGCGTTCAGATTTATGAAGGTCTTTGTTGACACTGCAATCTCCATGCAATGCAGGACGACACCGTGGACAGAAACTTTACTGTGTCAGTGTCGATATGATATCAAAGTGTTTGGCTGATGTTTGTCCTTTTCCGGGCTCTGGATGTTATGTTGCATGAAACATGAATCCACTTTTACATGTGATAAGGACATCAAGGTGTATTCCGAGTTCTCTGGCTACCGCACAGCAGAGATTGCATGTGAATGTGCTGTAGAGCATTCGAAGAACAAGGGCCATGTCATGAACCTTTCAACTTCCTCTGCGGACATCAGCAAGAACTGTCAGAAGGTTATTGGAGAAAACCACCAGGGTCCCAAGCAGTGCTGTTGCGCGTATGGTCATAGAATCAAGATCTATGGAGTTCCACCTCCAAATAGACATCCACATCCAAATGCTGCAGATGTTGTGCTGAGGCCCAGAAGATTGCTGCTTTGGCGATATCCTCAATCTGCTGCCCGATGATGTTCGCAAACAGATTGAGGAACCCGTTTTGTTCTCAGCAGAAGTTTCAACAGCAGATGTCAAGAAAGCCTTAGGGAAGAAACCTTTTCAAAAGATGATGACAACGAAAGGTAACTTAAAATGCAAAGTTGGAAACATTCGCCGTGACTGCAAGCTTGTTTGCGCTGGCGAGCTGTCAGAGAGCTGCCGTGCAGATGCATTTCAACGAGCAGTGGCTGAGCTTCAGGCAGGACTTTTCACATCATGTGAATCAGTTGTTTCAGATAAGAACCATAAAAAGAATTGTCCTTTGAACCATGAAAGGTATGTCCACCACTTGTCTTATTCAACGCTATCTGCTTGTACACCCTGTGAGGATGTTGCGGGTGGCAGAAAGAACTCCGCTCAGTTCTGGTTTAGCAGGAGGCCTGAGCTCTTTGATTCAGTATCCCGATTTCCTTCACACAGTCCCGAAGAAAATTGAAATTTTGTTTTGGGCATTTTGCGCTTGAAATGTTTGTTTTGGTCAAAAATGTGCATGGTCATCATTATGGTCGTCATTATGACGACCATGGAAAATGATGACCATGGTCATCATTTGGTCGTCATTTTGCAATGACGACCATGGTCATCATTTGATGACCATGGCCATCATCCAAAATAGCATGGTCATCATTTTCAGAATGATGACCATGGTCATCATATGGTCATCATTTCACCAGGGTTTTTGCACTTAGAACGACCATGCACATTTTGCAAATGATGACCATGGTCATCATCCACTGAATGACGACCATGGTCATTATTGCAAGACGACCATGAAAAAAGCAAAGACGACCAGGAAATGATGACCATAGAGAATGACGACCATAATGACGACCATAGAGCAAAATTCACCAAATTGCATTTTTTTGCACGTTTTGCGTTTTTTTTCCGTAGTATGGTGTGTTTTTTTCCGGCCGGCCATGGCAGGAAAAACTTTGAGGAATTGAAGGCGTTGATCATGGATGACAATGTCGTGCTGAAGGATCACAACTGGTGCTTCACACACAAGCGCCAGTGCAGAAGGATTCCCGATCCAAAGCTCCCTCGCTCCCCAACACTGTTGGAATTACTTCTGGCGGGGTCTTCCTGTGTTGATTGGAGTTTATTTGGCAAACATGGTGGTGATTCTGGCGCAAATGCAGCAGCGTTCATCGTTTTGATTCTTGGTGACAAGTAGCCATGACCAGAACACAAGTCTATCAGTCTATCATAATTCTTGGTGACAAGTAGCCATGACCAGAACACAAGTCTATCAGTCTATCACAATTCTGTCACAGACCTGCGATTGCCATTAGAAAAAAAAGAGCTTGGCCCAAGGATGAAGATGGCCAAACAAGGACGTTTCGGGTTCTTCATCCACGAAAACGTTCCGCAGTTTCCAGAGGAGGAACTCCAAGCGTGTTTAGGCCTATCCATTGGGCAGTTCACCATGTCTTGTCAGTCTTGTCTCACTTGAAAGTTTTTTTTGCAGACGCATTTGTCCAATTTTGTTTGGAGGCAGCGACTGGTCAGTGCAGACATGCCTGTTGAGCCCTGAGATGTTTGGATTTCCACTAGTCCGTAAGAGACTTTACAGCCTTTGCATCCACTCCGACTTGGAGTATTTTGGCTGCAAACTCGGTTCTCTGTTTCACGTCCATTAGCATTGTTCCGATTCAGAATCTTGTCATGGTTTGTGCAAAGCAGACTTGGTTTGGGCTCAGGTATGTCAAGGTGGCAGCTATCAACCAGTTCCTCGAGAAAGTGCAAGAGTCTCTCTCTGGCCCTGCTCTGACCGTTGATGAGTTTCTTTTGTCAGAGTACAATGCAGACACTGACCTCACTTTGACGAAGCTGAATCTCAAATTCTTTCAGGAGTACGAGGAGTTGTTTGAACCTCGTGGGGTGACCGTTGTTGACTTACAACAAAACCCACACAAGCGGCCAAGATGGGGATCGACCATGTTCCCAACCCTTACCACAGGGTGCACCAAGATGATGAACATGGCCAAAAAACAGCTATACAGTAAAGGACTGAGCTTGACAGTTTGACATTGCTTGACAGCTTATCCAGTTGAAACGTAGTGAGTCTAAAACCTGTGGGCCTTGGTTTACTGCTTCTCATCATGCCAGTCTGTTTGAGGTGGAGTTGATCTTGCAGCGTCTCATGGCATGCCGGTCACACCCACACTGGCAGATATCCTTGGCACTAAGCTCATGAGCTGCCAAAGCATTTCCAACAATGCACTTTGTGCTTGCGTTGCTTGATTGTATTCATCACTGGCTGATAGATTGTGTTTTTTTGAGCCATGTCGGGGTTCGGTTCGAGTCAATATTGCAGACGCATAGCCACATTCGTCAACTCATCTGCCATGCAGGTTGGCAACAGCATGCACCTGACCTGTATCGGAGCGGCAGTTTGCGTTGCAATTTTTTTGACAGCGCCCAAGTAGAGGTTGTGTAAAGGAATAGCCACCAGGCAATGACAAGTGCTGCGGGCCCAAATTGAAAACCATTGGGCTTGCTTGCTGCTTATTGCTCACTTGCTTCAGTCGAGCACTCATTCTTGTCTCATTTTCTCTGATCTCAGATGGTTGCATTTGTCATTAGTCGCAGGTTGATTCTTTTCCAGGACAGTGAGGCTGATATCTTGTGACCAGCGCACGGCTCTGAACTTGAAGACCATTTTGGCTTGTGCCATTGGATAGGATTTGCAGTCTTGTTTTTAGGCCATTAGCTGGAGGTATCTCTCACCGTTGACCGTGGCCTGATGGGAAAGGTTGGACAGCGGAAAGCTACCCAAAAACTTGCTGATGATCACTTGGATGACGTCGGCAGCGCCAGCGCGTCAGATTCTTCAGAGAATTGCTCTGATGCTGAGGCTGCCAGCCAATCGCCGGTGTTTGATGATGCCCAGTCTCAAGCCGGATCTGCGAGGGCTGGTGCCGCCAGCAGGAAGGGTGTGAAAAGGAAGAAGCCTGAACCTGATGCACCACCGTCAACAGGGTCAACAGAGGTTGCAAAAGGTAAAGGCATCAAAGTGGAGTAAGGGCCCGAGTTTTTCCATTGCCTCAGATTTTTGATTGCTGGAATTCATCGAGCCAGCCGCAGACCTGATTTCTGAATCTAGAACCCAATGTTGTTGGACTTTTCTTAGTTGCTATGGTTCCTTCCTTCCTTCTCTGCCAATGTTGCTCAGGTGCATGCATTGCAAGGAAGAGACGGATATTGACAATGCTTCCAAGAGAGGCAAGCTGTGGGCTTGTAATCCATGCAACAAAGCTCGGCGTGCCATTTTGGCCGAGTACGCGAAGAGGGGTCAGCAACATGTGTGGAACAAAATGGCAAAGGATGCCAAAAATGCGGAAATCAAAAAGCATAAAGGAAAGGCCCCTGGAAGAGGCAAAAGGTTTCCTGTCGAGATTGTTGAATCGGTAGGGGGCTCAGATTGCAAGGTGGGTATAGAAGCATGTAGGCCCAGAGAGCAATCTTGTGTATGTATGTATTTTCTTCTTGGCGTGTTCAATGGTGATTTGCGCTTGGCTTGACTCTATAGACTATAGACTCTAGACTGTCTAGACTCTAAACTTGATCAGATCACTTCACTGGTCTGCGCCTTTCCCATTTGCCAAGGTCGGCGTTGAAGATTCCGTTGCTTTGAACAAGGCAAAGAAGTATGTAAATTTGAGGGAGTATGTGAAAAAGTGCAAAAAACGTTGGGGCATAAAGTCTGAGGAAGCTAAGCAAAGGTGGAAGGATCTTTTGGCCGACCCCAAGATTCCAAAGACTCACGATCAAATGGGTTGGGTGACGATGCCGGCCCTTCATGCCTTTGAGCACAGGGCTTGGTATGTTGTTTGACACAGCTGACTGCCGCTAGGGTATATGTTTGCAGCTGTTGCTAGTTCTTACTTGCTGCTCAATTTCGCCAAGGTCAGTTGGCCAACGGAAGCTGAAGCACTCAGGAGTTGTGAGGACTTCACAGGTGGAGCAAACAGATGAAGCTGGGCTTCACGATGTCGCGAAAAGTCCGAGCCTAAGCTGTCGCAGGGCAATGTTATGTGCTTTTTCCTTTTGAGCTTCACGCCGTGGGCAAATGCTGCCAGTTGCGATGTTGCTGCCACTGTAGGACTGCGGGCTGGGGACTTGCAGAAAGACACCTCTACATTTGACCGCTCCTGTGCATGACTCAGCATATCTGTTCAATAGGCAGTGTTGCGTCAAGCTTTTTGCGCGGCTTAGGCTTCAATGACTTTTTGGAAGCGCCTGTGCTGGAGATGGAATCTGCCCTCGAACCATCAGGCCAGTTGGGGAAGATGGGTCGGTCAGCACTCCTTAGAACTTAATCCAGGAGTTTTTTTCATTTTGATGACCTTTTTCAAAGGAACTATTGTTTCTTGCTTCCACAAAAGACTTGGAACCTGAAGGTCCAAAGAAAGCTGTGCCCAAGCGCCGTGCTGCTGCATCCACCAGTCAGGGTGGGGGTGAATCGGTGAGGTGCTTTTCGGGAAATGCATTTGAGGGTATTACCAGTTTTTCAAGTGAACTGTGAACCAAAAAAATTTGGAAGGACAGCAGTTCAAAGGTTACGAATCTATTTGAAATTGCGTGCTAGGCAGCCCATGCCCCGCCACAAAGATGCTCAGAAAGATGTTGCTCGCATCGCTGCTTTGCGGTCACGTCGCGCGCTCGTGTCTCAATCGGTGCTGGGCTCAGCTGGATAATCGGTTTGCCGCTGCCTTTGTGTTTGCCTTCTTTGCAGGTGTGAGCCAGTTGAGTTGCGCTTGAAGCTTTGTAAATACGTCGTTGTTTTCCGTCATTTGTTGAGGCCACGAGGGCTTTAGAGCTTGTCAAGGACGCTGGCATGGCCATGGCTTCTTCTAGGAAGTTCCCTCCAGATGCCCTCACTGAGTCAGACACTCAAAAGATGCTTTTTTTCTCAGGATGTAACGTGATGCCTTGGCTTGTGCTTTCTATTTGCATGGCTACTGCCAAACAAGGGTTGAAAGTTGAAAGCCCATCTCACTGTGATCGAGGAACTTGGAGCTTGTCGTCGGGCAGATGCACAAACTGATGCTGAACCTCCCTGACGAAGTTGTTGTTCAGGTCAAAAATGAAAAGGAGCAGGAAGAGGAGTCTGGTCCCATTCGATTGGCGTTAAAGACTATGAAGGAGTTCCTGGATAGACCCGAGAATTCAGTGGCCGCATCCAACACAGTCCTTCTTCAAAACAATCCAGGGATGAGGCTCACCAATTTCTGGTTATACATGATTTGCAACAATCCAACAAACACAGCCCTTTACAACAATCCAGGGATGAGGCTCACCAGTTTCTGGTTACACATGATTTGCATTTAGTTTTTGTAACCCATTGGTCCGTTGCCAGCAGCAGTGTTTCAGATGCACAGCGTCTCTTCTTGCATTGGAGGCCTTTGATGATGCAGAGTTGACTGACAAGAAGGTCAGAAAATTTGGCAAGCTTATCAAGGGCTATGGCGACGCACTCCAAGTGGCAATCCAAGGGTTCTATGATGCGTGCGAAGAGCTTGAAAGCACCTGGAGCAGATTTAGATTAGCGCAGTGAGAGATATGGGGTTCCATGGAGGTCTCTTGTGGGAAAAAATCAAACAAAAAACTTTACTGTTGAATATTTTTTTGGAGCCATTTGGAAGCTATCCAAGGCCAAAGTTGGGCCATTTGGGGCCCATGTTGGGCCCATGTTGGGCCCATGTTGGGCCCATGTTGGGCCCATGCGGCTTTTGGTGGGCTATATGGGGTTTCATGGAGGTCTCTTGGGGGGAAAAAATATCCCAACTGAATTTTTCTCGGTTGGGAAATGTTTTTTGCCATTTTGAAGGCTATCCGAGGCCAAAGTTGGGCCATTTGGGGCCCATGTTGGGCCATGTTGGGCCCATNCATTTTGAAGGCTATCCGAGGCCAAAGTTGGGCCATTTGGGGCCCATGTTGGGCCATGTTGGGCCCATGTTGGGCCCATGTTGGGGCATTTGGTGGGCTCTGTGGGGTTTCATGGAGGTCTCTTGGGGGAAAAAAGGCCCAAAGGCCTGGGCTCCTTTTCTATTTTTTCGAAGAAAAAAAGGAGCCCCGCAATATGAGGGGCATTTGGTGGGCTATATGGGGTTTCATGGAGCTTATGTTGGGCCATGTTGGGCCTATGTTGGACCAAAGGGGTGTCAAGTCCATGCGCGGAATGCCGCCAAAGTATTCGAACTATCCCAGTCCCGAAACTCAAAGTAGGCACCGTGAATTTGGGGCCTTCACTGTGGGGCTGTTGCAAGTACCATAGCAAGCTTGCCTACATCACAGCGTAAGGTAAGATGGAAGCAGAGGAGGATGATGCCGGTGACAATGATACAATCGCTACAAGTGAGGAATCCGAGGATGATGAGATTGACAAACCAGAGCCTGATACCAATGGCAGCATGGTACCAATTGCGGACAAGCAAGTCCGGCGACAGATCCGGAATTTCTCGAGCCCGCAAGGTTGGAAGCTGTTGGAAAGTGTTGAGAATCTTGGCCATGTGAAGAACAACGTTCGAATGATGCCTTCGTCCCGGATTGACACTTCATGGGCTTTGGAGCACAAAGGCCAGCATGCCTTATTGATCTTTGATTCTTACTTTTTATTGTTTCAAACAAGAAGCTGATTTGGTAGTACTTACCCAAGCGCAATGAAAAAAACTTCAACTCTTTCTACAGAAAACCCGCTGGGTAAGTGAAGTGAGGATTGAACTGCAGATTTTGAACTAAAGCCTAGAGCCGATGTGATGTCACCGATGTCTTCGTTTTTTTGGTATCTTTTGTTTGTTTCATTTTCTGTGTTGTATCAGGCGCCCTCCTTTTTGACGGCTTCAATGCCAAGATCCCTGCGAAGCCATTGGAGGACTTCAAAGCATTCTTTGCAGAGCCCAATGCCTTGCAAGCGCAGTCAAGCCTGCAGAATGGTGGAGACACAGGACCTGCGAGGCACAAAATTTCAACCACTCCTGCCACTTACACAAGCGTTCTCGAGACCAGGGATTGGACATGCCCAGATGAACGTCGTTTGAGAGAGAGCTTTTGGTTGGGAACAGAGTGGGCGATTTCGCAAGAGACTTTCATGGAGTCGCTTCCAAAAGATTTGGCCAGCTTTGACTCCAAAAGATTCTTCTGCGAGCGGTACAGTGCTGTCAAGCCTTTGTTTCAGTGCGTAGGAGACTTGCTTCTGCTGAAGCCTTTTTTCACACGGTTTCTGTGTCGTGTTTGAAGTAATGGTGTCTATGGCTGTCGACCTTGAAACTGAGACCTGTGCCAAGGAGTGTCTCCATTGATGATGTCCCGGTTTCTGGCCAACTATGAGGGTGTTCACTTTGTTTCCGGCGTCGGTCTTTGCGAACTTGCTCAGGGTATCCAAGACCACCCGACTTTGAAAGACAAGGCCACGACCTTCCTAGATCTCTGTGAGGCAATGGTCATGCTCACCAAGGAAGAATTGTGGGGTATGGGTGGCTTTGCTGTAACGTTGCAACCGCGGCAAGTTTTGGAGATTCCAGCAGGTTTCGCAACCTGGCCGAAATCAGTATACGTATGTGTTTAAGTTCATTGTTCTTTTGGTTTGCTGCTGAAAACTAGTTTTTATTTTAGTGTCGTGGTTTTTGACTGTAATATGCTCATTGCATTGCAGGTAGTTGCGCAGACGTCCTTGTCTGCAACAAGCATCTTTCTGCATTGGACAGCACAACGGAGGGACGCCAACTTCCGGAAATGGGGCCACCAAGTCGAGAAAGCAATGGAACTTCTGAACGCGGACTTGGCCCGGATGGATAATCCAGATACTAAGCGCGCCAAGAACTTCCTCGACAGCACAATCTCCCAGCTGAAAGTGTCCCCGCACATCTTGAAGTGGGCAGAAGGCATGCATTCTTCTCACACTGAAGGCTGGGAGAAGAAGATTGGCCTCCCACCTGGGGCTGGTCTTGGTCTGGAATCTTTGAATGGTTTGCTTGAGACATACCACAAGAAGAAGAAGAACGCCTTCAAGTCAGCTGCCGGAACCTTAAGGGGGTAAGTAACCGGTAAGTGAGAATTTGCCTTGCTTGTGCTTCAAAACACCTTTCAAGTTCTAAGCACTCATCATTGAAAAGTGGCAGTGGCAGTGCTGGTTAGATGTCGACAGTCAACATGTCGGTTTGTCAAGGTTCAGGGCTGCCAGAACATCATTGAGACACATGAGAAAAAGGGTGACAACTCGCAGTACTGGCCCATGGACAAGTTGGTGGACAAGAAATGGGATGCTTCCTTGAGGTCGGACATGTGCAGTTTGCTTGCCCCTGCGGTCGTAGATGCAAGTGAGACTGAGAATGCAGACGAGGTGGAATTGGGCCAATTGGGCGTCGATGTGGAATGTGCGCGGGATATTCTGCGCGCCTTTGTGAGCATGCCCTACACACCGCATCATCCTCCTGCCCAAGCCCAAGCATGTGCAACTGAGCGCAAGGCAGATGATGCTTCTGCTAAAGCAGCGCTTGAGGAGGGTAAAGCTGAGGCAGCAGTTGAAGCACCAGATCAGGCCCCAAAAGAATCAGAAACCCCGTGCGCAGGCGGGGGGGAGGTTGATGTTTCTTCTGCTCCAACACCATGCAGACGCGCCAAACTTGAACCACAGGAATCGGAACCCAAGTTGCTCACCCCAGCTGGGGCCGGGGTTGCAGCGGTTTCTGAGACCATGCTCGTTGAAAGCAGCGGGTCTGAGGCAGACGCAGATGCAGAGGCTTCAAAGGAGATGGAGCCAGTGGAGTTTGAGGAAAAAGCAGAGGCAGTGAAGGCAGCAGAGGCAGAGGCAGAGGATGCTGATGCCATGGATGTCTTTGATTCTGAGTATTTCATGAGGCTCAAGTCGGATGATCTCAAGTTCTTGGTTGACTCTGTGAAGAAAGGCCCTCACTTCCAGCGCTTTGTTTCATGGATGATTGCCAAGCACGCAGTTGATGGTTCCTATGCTGAGGAATGGGGCTCGCCTGACTCAGATAGCGCCATGGAGCTGGAAGATTTCTCAACTTTTGCGAAAGCAACCAACCTCCACTGGGATCCTTTCGAAGTGCTTTCGTCTTCCAGTCGTGCTAACCCCATCACTGCGAAGGAAGCGCAATGCCCGTCTCAACAACAAGAGGCGCCGGCTTCCCAAATTTCCATACACATGACATTCATCACACATGTGCATAGACGCAGAGATTCTTGGACACGTAGATACATAGACATAGATACACATATAGATATATTCACACGCATAGACATACAAAGATCCAAAGATAGACAGAAACAAGCAATCAATCAACGCAAGGAATGCAAACAAACAAATATACAGACAGACAAACCAACAAAAAGACAAACAAACAAACCCACAAGCACACAGCAACCCAGCAAACAAACAAACAGACAGACATACAGACAAAACAGAAATACATAAATACATCAATACATTACTGCAGAATAATTATATCGTCCAATCTGCCAATCAGCTATTCCCCAATCATTTGATGGTCGCCAGGCTGATGATGCTTTGCAGAAATTGCGAACAGAGATTCAAAGCACCAAGCAGCGCAGCATGGATGAGTTACCGCCTGAAGGCAAAGACGGAAAAGAGCCACATCGGCAGGATTTGACTGCGGAGTTGGTTCGGCAGGCAGCAGCACAGGCAGCCAAAGAGAAGAGTGCAGCGATCATCCAGGACGATGACAATGACAGCGATTCGGAGCATTCCCAGTTGTTTGAAGCTGGCGGGGGGAACCCTGAGGCAGAAGAGGATGACTATGAGAACGGCGGTGATTCCCCACAGCAGCATGCTCGTGGCCGTGGCCGTGGTGGTCGCGCTGGCGCTGGTCGTGGTCGTCGCGCCCAGCCCAAAGCCCCCAAGTCCAAGTTGCCCAAGGTTAAAAAGCCGAAGAAAAATTGAGTCCTAGCCTAAATCATGGCAAAGGATTGGTGTACAGGACGAACTGCATCCGTATCCATATTTTTAGGTAGGTTTGTGTAGGTGTAGGTTCGCGCGTGCAGTGAAAACCACTGACATGACATGGATGCAACATTGTAGCTGAACAGCCACTGCTACTGTCACTAGAGCTTCCCGCTTTCAGTTTGGAAGATGAGTCACCAGGAGACAGGGAGCCAGCAAGTAATGATCTGAGTGATGACGGCAGTTGTGGTGGCAATGCTCTTTGCTGCTTGCGGCATTTTGGTAGGATAGTGGGAGCGGCTTGCCAGTTTGCGTAAACAACGCAGGCAGTTGAGCGGGAAAAATCATTGCTTTCAACCTTCAGTGGCCGATGTCCGAACTTGATCTGCAACTTGGATTTTTCAATTTTTGCTGCAAAGAATGAAGTAATTCCCCATACACCCAAAAAAAACAATTGTCAACAGAGGGCGTTGTGTCAACGTCTTTGTTCAAAACGCCAGAATGCTAAGTAGAAACGCCGCGTGAATTTTATGAGCCTGGGACAGCGCGTGCACGATGTGTCATTTTTAGGGTGTGCTGTCAGCGTTTGGAACCCATCCACACTTTTTGTTGTCCACGGTGAAATCCCAGCCGTAATTAACGTACCTCACGGACTTGTATATGCAAAAGCGGTGATAGTTGAAGGTTTCAGACGCGTCGAAACTTCGTTTCGTGTGGCAGGCGTGGGACTTGGTGACATTCTAACGTGTTTCATGATGCGCCGAAAATCCTTTTTGTGTGGCAGGCGCAATACTTTTGCACCGTTTTCAAAAGTTGAGTTGCATGTTTCGTGGCAGGCGCAGCACTTTGGAGGTGTCCATGTTCATTTTTCGTGGCAGGCGCAGCACTTTAGACGTGTCGTGTTGCGTGTTTTTTGCGAATCGCATTGGCAGGGCTGCGTCCAGGAGTGAAAACGTGCAAATCGTGTGGCAGGTGCCCAAAGCCTCCAATAGTCCTTATTTAAGAATTTAAGAATAATCCTTAAATCAGGACTATTTCGTGTTCTTAAATAAAGATTATTGGAGTAACTTTAATAGTCCTTATTTAAGGACTATTTTTTTGGTGCTTTTTTGGTGGTATAATGTCTAAGTTAGTGACAACAATGTCATGTGTCATTTAGAAAATTTTACTTTTAGCAAAAAATCTCCTCTTAGGAGATTATCTATCTCCTCTTTGGAGATTTTGTTTTTCTTTACAGAAACTATCCTCTGAGGAGGCTTGCTTTCCTCATCTCTTTGTAGAAATCATTCTCAGAGGAAATTGTATTTCCATATCCTTGCATGAAGAGATCAGGATGTAGTAAGTACCTGCAAGGGCTCAGGTCATGGGCAAAGAGATGAACAAAAAACAAATGTGTGCTAGTGCCTTCTTCACAAAACTCCCTTTTTTTCCTCTTCATGCAACAGGCCACTCTGGAAGTTCGTGTTGAGACATGAATTTGTACAATGTATTCCTGTCCTCTTCATGCAACAGGCCACTCTGGAAGTTCGTGTTGAGACATGAATTTGTACAATGTATTCCTGGAAGTTGAAGCAATTGTATTTTCCTCAGATGTCATTGATCTGTGGCATCAAACCAAATTAAAGTCAATCAAGGGGAAAACAAAAAGAAACAAACACCAAATGGCAAACAAGGTTCTTCACCCCTTCTTCTCGAAATAGCAGCTACTGTCCCACCCATATCTTCATCTCTATATGTCCAATTCTGAGATGGGCAGCACTCATCAAAGTCACATAGCTCCTGGAAGAGGTGGTGCTTGGGCTTGAACCTCCAAAACATTCCTTCAGGATCGCTGTCAGAGAGGGAGACATAAAGCAGCAGGAATCTTNCTTGGGCTTGAACCTCCAAAACATTCCTTCAGGATCGCTGTCAGAGAGGGAGACATAAAGCAGCAGGAATCTTTGTCCTGCTGTAGCTAAATCTTGTGGGTTCCAAAGGTCTCTGGACAGCAGGCTATAGCAAGTATTCAATTGCAATGTGGCCTGGAAAATTGTGTTTTCAAATGTGTTGGACTTGTCCAGCAATGCT